>BLKR01003468.1:0-144400 GCA_011170035.1 Teleogryllus occipitalis | reverse complement strand
GAAAGAATATAAATTTTGGACAATATTTGACCTACTCGTGTTTCGGAATATTTAATTGTATTATATCATTGTGTAAATTAAATAAAATTAATTCTGAAGAGTCATTTTCATCTCAATGTGTACGACCTATTTGTGCCTGCGACACTTATTTTCATCTTTTAAGAGTTGTAAGTGTGTAAATGGGAGATTTTAGAGCCCAAAAATCTTAAGTCTATTCATTACACACACAAATTGATACAGTATTAAATGTTGTTCCTATATAATCTTGTATGTTGTGTTCCCAATGCCTATAAAACAGAATGTAAAGTGTCTTTGGTCCAATCTCTTATCAGGTTAGTGCTCAGTTGTTCTTGATCCACTGACCAAGTACTGGTAATGATGAAGATTAGTTTCATTTCATCATATGTAGACATTCTTTCTTTTGATAGAGATTAATGAATATGTTTATAATTTTCTTTTAAGACTAGTAGTTATTATTTAATTTATTGTTAGCACAAATGAATGTTCAACAAAATTAGAACATCAAATTTCCAATAATGTATTTTATTTTAAATAACCATGAACCAAAACAGAATAACATAATCCATAATAACATCAATATTGACACAAATGTCCCTACATTAGTCCATTGGTAAAGTAACATCATTATGTTTTACACTTCGCAGTTTCTTATAAGTTATTATGATGGGAATAGCTGGACATGCAGCCAAGACCAGAAAGCACAAAGAAATGATAAAACGATATGGACCAAATTTCTCCAAAATTGCTTCTATACAGGAGTAAGGATGGATATTGGTTGTGCTACACTTTCCAACATCTTTGTTGCAACAACTTGCTGGAAGATATCCATAATGGAGCCATTCACTTGATGATGTAGCACCACAACACTCCACATTATTTTGAAAGAAATCTACAAATTTTTGAATAAAAAATGATTGCTTCTTTGTATAATTCCATATCATACACCATCCAATCATATGTGGATGAAATGTTGCAATAATTACTACTCCAACTGCACCAGCAAAGAACGCTGCTGCAGCCAAAATGTGTATGTCAAGGAATACTGTGGTTTCTTGTTGGATGTCATAATAGAAGACTAGAAGGAGAATGATTCCTGATGCAAGAATGCAATGTAGAGTGAATCGGTAGAGACAGGGAGATACTTTGATTACACATGGCTCTGGAAAATTATATAAAATCAAACTTGGTAGAATGATGAAAACAAGACCAATACCTAATGAACATAAGTTGAGAGTTATATGTAAACATTTTGCCATTGATATCTTTTTGTAATTGACTTCATTTCGTTGAATTAGTATTGTTTTCTTTAACTTCTTTGCAACCTTTACATATTCGTTAAGTTCGTGGAAATCCATTTCTCCATTATGAATCGTCATTTTTTTAAACTTATTTTTCTAGTTAATTAAATAAACTAGTCGCGCATTCATAAACCTTTCAATGATGGCGTATGAAACTTTTGAAACAAACGAATGTTGCACCGTACCGTCACGATGTATCTTATACACCGTGGTACTGTAATACATTTACGTAAATGAGTAATAAATCGGAGACAAGTGTGATTTTCGAGCAAATAAAGTTTTAGCTTTAACATCTGTAATTTTAACGGAATGGGAAGAAATGAACTTTCTACGTTTCCTGTAGTTGTGTTTCTGAAGAACGTAGCAAACGCGGATTCGTTTTGTCGTATTTGTACGTTCTTGGAAGGAAACTGCGATCTCTCTGAAACTAATCCCATCATCAATGTTGTTTAAAAATAAAATCATCTTTAACATTTAGCTTTGCCATACTTTTCAAGTTGAAACTAATAGTGCTCGATTGACAATAGTACCGTAGCATACTCTATTTTAAATGTAGGGCAAATTGCCTTTTTATTAGCTAGGACGCGGTTATGCAATCGGGAGCTTCAAAATCAAACATTTCAGTTGCAACGAAGCTCCCGTTCAGAATATTCGCGTTCCAACACGCCCTACATTCAAATCAGAGTATACTTTCTCGTATTTAAGGCTATGTAATATAATATTGAAACTTCTAGCTCATTAACACTTCAGCCATAGAAAACTGCTACTGTGTAGTATTCTTTCATCTGCGTGTTTTATGTCGGAGTTACAGGAAACATTTTAATTTTTTTATGGTTTGTACCATAAATGTTTTAATATTATAATTGAATTTTAAATAGGATATAGATCTTTTTATGTGTGGCATTTTTTATTCGTGCTCATAGAAGGTTCTTTACAAATAATATCGTAAGCCGCTTTCGGTCACAAATAAATAATTTGGAACCTCTAGGGTAGCTGTTGGTACCCGCAGTACATTTCGAGAGTTTGAAAATGCCGCGCAGTCCTCTCGGGTTGAGTGACTAGAAAACTAATTTTAAAAAAAGGTAGCATTGTGTTGTTTTGTACTCTGCACTCTGAAATTACCATTTATTTGGTGAATAATACGAGCGGCTGGGGAAGCACGTGCTTCTCAATCCGTGACTGGAACATTCGAAAATAAATTAGAATACGAGTCATCATTGTTCGGCAGTTGGCATTCATAGGATGCGTCATAGTATGTATTTAGCAACAGTGTGTCAATGGGACTGAAAGAATCATACATATCGTACATCTTCGGTACTGTCAAAGTTGAACAACGCCCAGGAGAAGTTTTTCTGTGAGTGAGATTTGCTTAAAGAAAACGTCATGGAATCATCAAATGGGATTTCTCCTTCTGACGGGCCCCAAATCGTCCAGGTAAGGCGTTCTGTTGTACATTTAGGTGAAAAGCTAGCGGGTATCGGGATTGCAACGTTATCGTATCGTGCGTGTATTTGCGCAGGGAAGTGAGAATGCATCTGACAGCGGTAGCAACGAGACTCGTACGGGAAAAGCACCTCGTAGAGTATTGCATTTTAGCGACGGAGTTTTGGAAGAATACAGTACTGACGACGAAGAGGAAGAGGTTGACAAGCCAGATCCTACAAAAGCTGTTGACACGGTAAGTAACGAGATGCTTCGTGTTTAATTTCTGTTGTTTTACTATTTCAATCAATAATTTTCGATCCCAATATTTTTTAAAATCTCGAAGCGAGACAGCAATTTCAAATGAAATTGATGTTTCCCCCCAAATATTTGTGTGTGCAACGTTTCGAGAACATAATCTGTTCCCATCATCAATATTTGATCAGGTAATGCTTCGGACCACTTGGAATTGCTTGCGTTACAAGGGTAGGCTGTCACTGTTCATGCGTTATGGATTGTGATATGTTTTTCTTCACAGAGTGATGTGATATTTGTTGTTTTGAATGCTCTGGCATCAAAAGATAAGAGTAACAGATATTGTATGTTTCAGAAAAAGTTGTCATGGCCCCAATACTTCTTGTATGCGACAATGGCTTTTGGGAATGGTACTTTAAAAGTGTGCGACTACCTCGGTGAAGGTTTGGCCAATATCTTGGGAATAACCACACCAAAATATCAGTATGAAATTAATGAGTATGAGAGAATGGTGAAAGAGGTAAGATGCTTTTATTGTAGAAAGAAGTAATTTTATTTTTAAAACTCTTCAAAAACCAACTTTGAATTGAACACCAAGAAAAAATCAATTTAGTATTAATATATTTACCCTAAATGTTATAATACTGTTTTGATTAATCAGATTAAACATTAATTTGAGTTATTAATACATTTTGTGGATTTTAACAATGTACACTTCACTATAACTTTGAAGGCAAGTCCATAACATGATTACCAACTCCTGCTGTTCACGTACATTACAAAAACACTAAATCAAGAGGATTAAGAATAAAGACGAGAAAGGATTAAGTGAGCTGTAATAAGACTATATGTTAAATAAACTTAGGTTTTTGCAATATTATATTTCAGGTAGTTAACTAAGGAATACTACACAAATCATCAAAATTGTAAAGGAATTAAAAAATGAAATACTGTGCATTTGAGTGGCAATGTACTGTAATCGAGGTATCCCTGATGATAGTCGAAGGTTTAAATCTGTGTGCATTGAATTAGTGGTGGTCAAATTTTCCTATTTTTCAGGGCATGTCTTTTAAAGTTCCTACAGTTGCGTAAAAATTGGATGTTGTACTAAATAGATGAAATTTGGTAAAATGTTCACTGTTAGTACTTTTGACCATTACAAAGCTGATGTAAATATCAACAACAGTAATGAGAAGAGTTAAATATTGCCCAGAAATTGATTCTCCTCTCTATTCTTTACTACCTTGATTTAAAAAACTGCTTCAAATGAAAAGTAATGTAAATTATTGGTAAGAAGGTAACAATTTTTTGTTTTGACATGCCTTTGTGAGTAAAGATTTTATCAGGGTAGTAATCTGTGCTGAAAGTGTACCAAAAAGACTGGTTACTTTTGCCCCATGATAATGCTTTGACTTGAAGAAATAAAATAAAAAAGACTTGAGCATACATGCTAAAATCTCATTACTTTAAGTTTTGCATAGTCCACCAGACCAAGTATAATGTTTTTATTTATTATGCAGTTTTTTTTTTGCAGGCATAATCTATATATTTAAAAAAATAAGGTATTCTGCCATGGCTTCGTTTAGAGCTTCTATTGAACAGATTGTTGTATTTTTTCTTTTAAATGAAAGAATATGATCCCTAGATGTGTTATCAGATATTGTTTGTGTTGATTCACCAACATTTACGGTGTAAATTAATTAATTAAATCATTCTTTAATAGTATGCTTATCAATAGTCAATTGTTTTCTTTCAAAGGGTGGCAGTTTCAAAATCGATATACATGAGTCCATAGATGTGAGACAACGTTGCTTGATGTTTTGTTTTGATTGTTAAAATTTGTTTACAATTCGTCAAGGTTTTGTTTCAGTGTAATAATTGCATTGTGGTGTTGACAGTTTGCATATATTTGCTTCTGTGGTGTATTTTGTAGAGAACATTCGCACAGTGGGTTTTGCTCGGTTATACTTTAGTGAAGTTGTTTACAGGTTATGTCGAATTCCGAATCGTTGTCCACGCGCCCCAAAAGATGTAAACGTACATTAACTGGACGCAGGGAAAGAGAAAGTCAGCATAGGTGTCGTGATAGAGAGGTCATTTCATTTTCTATTGGGTCATTGTCTATGAAATGTCAGTTTTGTTCTGCTTTGTACTTTCCATGTGAGAGAAATTCTGCAAACGATTTACTCTGTGTTGCTTGAATGGGAAAATAAGAGTACCTTCGAGCAATGTGCCAGAAGAAATCGAACAGTTGTTTATAGGAGATGATGACGCATCAAAAAACTTTAGAAATAATATCCTTCAGCATAATAGTGCTATATCTTTTGTGCCAATATTGCATTGCCACCTGGGCCATACGTGTTCAAAATTTTGGGAATTCATCACAGAATATCTTCGTTATACCCTGAAGATCCAAACAATGCAATATATTGTGAACATTAGTCTGGGTACGGTATTTTACATTTATCTCAGATCTCACCGTCAAATTTTGACGGGTTCTCACTAGTATTTTTAATTTTTAAAATGCGTAAATATGCTGAGTTTGAGGCTCAAAAATATGACCTTATTTATTTTTCTTTTCATTGACAAATATTTTGAAATCATATAAAAAGATATAATTAAATCACTGGTTGAGGATAATATTAATGATTTATCAAGAATAAAGGGTATTACTAAATATTACATTGTCAGTAACAAGTTTTTCAATGCTATCTTTGTGATTAGAATTTCAAATATGATATGTGCAGACTGAAATAAGGACTTCTTTTTTCAAAAACGTTCTTATTCAACTACCTATGTACAAAACTGCTGCACAACTTGGTACTATGTAATCCTCCATGTATCAGGAATTAACAGAGAGTACATAGTTAATTTGGGAAACAGCTTGCATTTTTTTAGTAAATGGGGGGGAACATCATCAAATCCCTTAATTAAAAACCAATGTGATTGTCTGTATAATATATATTTTAATGATAGATGTATCCTCTAATGTTAAAGTCAATCAAACCAAGTATTTTTATAACAGAATTATTTTTTTGGTATAAATTTACTAAAAGACAAATGATTCATGACACATCATCAGTTAGATTGAAATTAAGCAGTTAATTATCATATAAAAATCATTTAATTCCTTAGATTTTTTTCCCTTATCTCTATCCTTAAATATTGTTGAAGAATTCCAGAACGATAGATTATCATCAGTTCTTCTTGAAAATCACCAGTGTAAAAATTATGATCTAGAGAATCTGAGAAGAAATATCTTTCCGCAATCTTTCCTGCACATGATAACAATAAAGATAAGATTTCTGTATGAATCAGGAAACTGGAGCCAGAACTGTTGTTTGATATTCTTGTATGAGTCACTAGTTTTAATATATTTTGGTCTATGAGGAAGTTTTTGCATTCATAATTCTTTTATATGCTGTTGTCTAATTGTAATTTTTTCCTTAAACACATGCACACTATACGAGATACAATGGTATTTGTTTTTGATAATGGCCATTTGTGCATATTTTTCTTTATTTGATGCATGTTTAATAATTCCTAAAATATGAAGGAAGATAATTTCTAAGCCGACATGTGTATACAAAATTTGTTTAATTATCTGAAAATCTGTAACAACGCTATTATCTGCATCTTCAAATGAAATTGAGATCGTATCATCATAATGACCAAAACATTTTTTTTAAAAGGGAGATTCTTTTTAAATCAATGAAATACATTTATTCTTGGTTGATTTAGCTAAACAAATTTGAAAAACATTGAGGTAGATAATGTTTGCAAAATCAGTTTTTGGAAAAAATTGCAATTTTTGGTTTTTATCTTCTAATGTCTTCTTTCATCCAAGCTTTAAAAACTAATTTTTTAGATGATTTTCATAAGAATTAGTAGTGGAAAAAAAAATTTTTGTCAATTGTTTAGTTACAGAGAGCACTGATGTAATGCTACTCTGAACTAGACTAAAGTAATCATGGAAGTCGGTGTGTGTATATTTTGCTCTGTCAGCATGGAACATACACACATTTCTTGCACACAAGTCTTCATGACAGAATTTTTGTGATGTTTCATAACTTTGAATGTCTAAAACTGACATGGCTTAAGAGCATTCTTTTTCTTTTTTATTTACAAGAATATGGTTGCATCAATCACTCAACATAAATTATTAGCAACCCCAGTTCAATTTACAGGAATTGAAAACTTTTACATTTCACATTTCCAAATTCAATAATACTAGTATACAATGCAAAACACATTTTCTCCTACTCCAATTTAATTATAGTGACTTTTGACATTTGATCAGAATTGGATCAGGTTATCCAATTGACAGCTTCATTACGATTTAATTTTTTATATTGAAGCTCCCAATGGGATAACTGTACCTCAGGTAGTCAAATGTCAGAAGTCACTATAATTAAATCGGGGAATACAGTAATATATACAAGAATCTTCAATCATAATTTGGCTACAGAAGGGAGAAATACATTAGCATTTTTTGTTTTGCAGCAAGAAGAAGCGAAGAAGAAAGAAGATATTGAGATGCGCGGATGGCATGAGAACAGTAGTAATGACAATCCACCTGTGGTTTCTACCAGCCCAGGCGTTGCCACGATTTCAGAAACCCAGGAGCGATATTAAAGGAACTTAATGCAACTTCCACATGCTCAACTATTGATTTTTGCAGATGTCAGCATCAAATTTGAAGTTTTGCTAAAGGTTTTTTACCAATTTTGGTAGCTCAACAGATAGCCCTTGCAGCAGTGGTATTGCTACACCTGTGCATGAGTGAAGCATTGAAATTTTTTTTTCTCTAAGAGATGCCTGCTAGCCAATGGTAGGTTGGCTCTGGATCTCACCATCCAGCGGGGTAAGATCATTACCACCTCCCGATGGGGGGAAAAAAATTCACTACACTTACGGGGCTGATGACCTCGGTAGTTGATGTGCCTGTAATCACCAACAACCTACCAATCCAAGAGATGCAAATGTTGGAGTTTCTTGACTACTTAATATAATGGATTGTGATTTTTTAAACATTTTTGTACACTTTTTTTGTGAATAATGAACAAACTGACAATATTGTAAAGTAGTTCAACAAAATGGTCAGGTCAGTGATGACTTGTGTACGTTTCTGAAGAGGAGGAGAGCAATGCTTAAACAACTTCAAATGAAATGTACCACAAATTAGATTACGTGTGTTGACTTGCAATGGCAGAAGGTAGAAAGATTTATTAGTTCGGTTTTCCTGTGACTTATGTTAGTCTATGATGTAAGATTGGCTGCTGTAGCCTGACCCTTCCCAACCAAAAACACCATGTCACGATCATCTGTGCCAATAGATGGCAGTGCTAGGGAGGAAACATTCCCATATTGCAGAATAGCTCCATTAAAAAACGTTTCTTCTTCTGGCTATAGGATCACAAAGAGTTATGGGTGATTGACATAGGTGAGGGGGAAAGGGCTAAATTCCACCCCACAGCGACTTCAATTGTTTTTGCGTAGCTTAAAAGCACTCATAGTTTAAAACTCTTTAATCACAATAAATTTCCCTGTACATATCAATTAAAAAATTGTGCATTTTCAGACATTTAAAAAAGCAAAAGCTTTATTTGGTAATTACCAGAAGAAGAAAATACGAGGGCAGTGTTTCACCCTTCCCTCCTCTGAGGCAACGCCACTGATGTTACTGTAGCGTTATTTACTTTATATCAACCTGATGTATTGAGTATAAAAATACTTAGTGTTAATTGCTTCCAAAAAGAGATACAAAAGGTGAAGTGGTATTATTTACAGGAACTGTACATGAGCAAGGCAGTTTTTACTTGACTTCAGTGTCTTGAATTTCAATCCTGTCTATAAAACAACAACAACGACGCACATCAGGAATTGTATGTAAGACTTTGCAGACTGGTTACAAATACAATGGAACTCCAATTATCAAGATCAATTGGTACAGGACATAATATGTGTACTTTCTCCTGTGTAAACTAAAACACAGGCGCCAAGCAAACAAAAGAACATGGAAGATGGAATATATAGTGACAAATCAGTGTAGGTTAAGATCACATCACTGACTGATGACCAGCACACTGACTGACCAACAATGCACAAAACCCATGTATAACAATGTGTGTACTGTATTCATTGTTGGAAGATTTTTGTGTTTTCATACATTTGCTGCAGATTGATTTTAGAATGATAAAGAAACGTACTGTGCAGTAATAACTGTCAAACAAAACCATCTTGTTGCTTTAATAAAGTAATTTTAGTCTAACAGTTTGTTTTTTTCCTCAAAGAGATCTGGATAATTGGAGTTGTAGTGTATACTAGTGGTATGTTAGCAAGGATGTGTAATGTAAATATTCGAATTAGACCTCTTGTTTTATGTTTATTGGTAAATAATAAATAACAAGCCTTATTATATGTAAGTATATTTAGGTACAAAAAAAAGTATTTATTTGTACATGCACGCACAAATACAGAAATGTGGCCTACATGAATCCAACTCTTTTCAATAGATTTTGACAACGTAAATCAATTACCAAAGATGTCTTTCATATTTTGAATAGTGAGATTTTAGAACGTTCTTTATTGTTGTGCAATATATTTTCACACTGAAGTTGTTTGTAATTGATAGCTGTCCAGTTGCCTTAATTTTGATTGTTGAAAAAAAAGAAAAAAGAAGAAAAAAAAATTCTCTTAAGAGTACATCGTTTGCTGTGCACATATTTGTACATTTAGCAAAGTTTTGATGAACAGCCATGATTAAGGAGGAAAAGCTTTGATTATATATTACTTCTCCTGATGAAAGTAGTAACAGAATTTATTTGTCTTCTGTAATAAGATATAGAAACCCCTTAATGGCAAATGTATCTAATATTTTAAGCTGCTCTTGTTTTGTTATATGGACCTTCTGATGAATTTCAGTTTTAGTCAAAAATCTGTTTGCAAGTAAAGAGATCAGATATACCTTGAAAGGTTCAATTACCAACCAAAGTACCAATAATTTACAAATTTATGGTTTGATTGATCTGTCAATCACTATAAGGGATGACTTTTATGCTTATCTGCAAGAATATATTGCATTTTCTGATAACGTGTGTCTGCTGTAACGTGTTTCTGATAACGTGTGTTCATCATTGGTTCCACAGAAAATCAGTTGTAAAGGCAGCTGCTTAACAATTGTGTACCAGTGAGGAGGGGGGTGTCATTGAAGGAACTCAGCATATGTTTTTTTCAATTTTTGTCTAACTAGGGGCACTTTTTCATTTAGAACTTTGTTTAAGAACATTTATTGTTATAACCTGTCATAATGCTAAGTGATAATTTCGTCTTTCAATATTTATTGAATGTTTACAAAACAATAAAGAACTGTTCCAATGTGCACCGTATTTGTCGGTTCATAAGACGCACCAGTGTATAAGATACACCCCTATTTTCAAGAAGGATTTCTTTCTTTAATGTTAAATTTTATACTTCATTTTTATTTTTATGAAAGGAGTGGGAATTGTGACCTGTGAAAAGCAATGATATTTTCTTCATATTCCGCTGGGAGTCTTTATGATATTTTTCTAGAACGCATGGAAAGACCGTGCCTTTTTATAAATCTTCCACCTCATGAAATTTTCAGTATTCTTTCTTCCTGCAATACTTTAAGCTTCTGTAATAATCAATTTTGTAGAAATACAAATTCCTGCTTTTCAGTGTACAAAAATGTAATTTTTGTAATGCTATGTACTAAACATTCAAACAGTTACAAAAATGCCCATCCATTGTATAAGATGCATCCTATTTTTTGATGAGTTTCAGAAGGAAAAAAGTGCATTGTATACATCAGCAAATATTGTAATTGCTTTGTGGAAACTCTGGTGTTTTCTTGTTGTCAGGAGTGCTCATAGACGTGTTAAAATTGTCTATTAGTATCTGTTAATGTTGAGAAAAGGAGGCCTCTCAGGAACTCCTTTTTGCCACTTTTTTCAAATACTTCATACTACCCCATCTTTTTTAACTTTTCATATCATAACTCATCTTTCTCACTTTCTTTCTCTTTTTTAATTTATTTATTTATGTTATGTTGAAAGTATTATAATTCTTTGACAACCATGGTAGGAATAAAGAGAAAAAAGCCAACATGGCTGGAGACCCTTGTTGGGAAACTAACATTCCAAAAGAAAGAAGAAACGTGAATGGGCTCAAAAGGGGTAGGATGACAGTGCAGCATGGGCAGTTCCTTTATGAAAAGAAGCGCACAAGCATAAGCTGGGGAAGTTACAAAAGGATTTTTATGAACCTAGTGACCTTAATTGTTGCATTATTATAGTCCCAGAAGAAGAAATTGACAGCTCTAAGTTCATCTTAAAGTTTAATAATTTGTTACTGGTTTCCATGATTTGGATGAATACATACATTTCCTTATGTAGTTATCCAGTAAATATTACAGTTGCATAATTGGGATTTGAAATTTGGGGACTTTTGAGTTTGAAGTAACTGCTTGGCGATTTTGGGGTTTGAGCTAACAAAATATGATGTTTGTTGACTTTGACGATGTAAACATGTCGGGTTTATATCTGTGAGACAACTTTGACTGTATCTATTTTATTCATTCAGAATATTATTGTCACTTTAAGGAATTACATTGAATTAACAATGTTTACATAGGCGAATTGTTTTTTTATTGTGGAGTGGTTATTGGAGATGACCACTTAATAAAAGAATTGGAAGCTTTCACTGTATGTATGATATTGTAAAAGCATGCTTCAAGATTATTACTTCCGTGATTGTTTCCCTTGAAATTTTTACCTATTCTTAAGATTCTACTCTCTTTTAAGATGTGGGACAATTTTTTTGTGCAAGGAGCCTGTGCAGATATTTGATGTTGCTGATGGTGATAGTAGTTCCGAGATTCTCTTCCAGAAGCACTGTTGTTAAGGGTTTCACTTGTGCTTAATGACTGATTAGACTTGGGAAGATGAATTTGTATTTAATATTTATTATGTGACTTCAAAAGTCATTTCTGTACATTTTTGTATTCTGCAGTTTCTTCTTATGTTCACCAAAAACTTCTCACAATGTATGTCATTCACTAGCCAATTATTGGGCTTAGATCCCTTAAGACTTTTAAATCTTCAAATTCTTTTAATTGTGAAGAAGATTAATGATTTGGAAAGCTGAATTTTATTGTTGTGAATTTTTTTTCTTGCAGTCATCAAATCTTATGCTTTAAAATATATCTTTTCTAAGCTTCAAGACTATTTTATGCTTATTTCTTTAGTTCGCTCAACAAAACTTAGATGAATTTATTTCTTTGTGAATGAGAGTATAAAATTAATTACCTGAATAATTTGGTGTGTAACTTGCTTTCATTGAGAATTTGAATATGCTCAATTTTCCTGATCTGCTGTAGCCCTAAAGTGGTCATAATAGAATGGTCAAAATGTTGGAAAATCACTCCACCAAACAGCATTGCCTTGGCAGTATGCGTTTGTTATATTTTTCAAAATAGTTTTGTCTTTGAGACCTTAGGCTTGCATGGCCAAATCCAAAAACTATTTGACTGTCTGGGAGATGCCACGTCCCAGGCACCGGTGCCAATGTTTTGACCGCCATTCTACAACCTTCCTCAGGGCAAAATACCAAGTAGTTTTGTCTTTGCTAATTTCTTCTTATGCCATGGTGTCTAAGTTAAGTTTACCCTATTACCCTATTACCCTTTACCCTATTTCATTGTATGCAAGGGATTTGAGGAATTAAAGTACCTTTAAGGATTTGAGTTCGAAAAATTTAAGATTTTTTTCATATCTAAGTAGGCTAGAAGTATTACATTGTTTAATCTTTATACTAATGTATGCATTTTATCAAGCTTTTCTTTTATATCTTATGTAACATTCCACAATCTGTTACATATAGTAGTGATAATGAGGGGTCTATGGCTGATGTCATAAATCACCTAATTGTCAGAGGAATACATTTTCAAAGTGATTGAATATGCAAAGAGTTTATCTATTGTATTTTTGTTGCATTTTTTTAAAATGTGGGGTAACTATTCTATTAAGGAGAGACAAACATCCGGGTGTAGGGAAATGCAGTTGAGAAATGTGAAATTCCTATTTTGCTTGTGTAATAGATTTAAATTCTAGTCATACTATCTTGTCATCTTCTATACTTCTGCTTACAAACTTCTGTTTTCATTTAACCAGTCTGCATTTTGACAATCCTTTTGCATTTGTAAGTAAAATAACACAATAGATTGAATATTTTCTTTATATTTATGACAATCAGTAGACAGTGTATGTATATACATGCTAATATTTTTACAAATGTATTTATGAACAGTATTTTTACATTGTACAAGGCAAAATAAATCTGTAGAGTCACAATGCAAACTATTGTTATTATGAATGTTTGTTTCAGATTTTGACTTCCTTGATCCTTTGGTCTGTGTGAAGATTTTTATTGGTGCATATTTGTATTTATATTATATTGGAGATAGTTATTATGATATTTTAAAATGCATTCAGTTTTAAGATTGATACGAAACAAACTTATTCAGTGAAACATTAAGAACATTTAATATAATTAAATCATTAACGTGACCTGAAAGCGTTAATGCTATTATGTTTACAGATTTTGATGACCACAAAGTGTATTCTTCCATTTAGAAACGAGCTTTTGCTTGTACATTATCACTGTAAGTTGTATTTTACAGACTATAATTGTCTGTTTATCATCAGTGAAATCTAACGTTTGCCATCTGGGCATGTAAACATGCTAACATCATCTTCATTGAAACAAACATCAAGAAAACCCTATTTTATTTCAGTTTTACGTTGGAAAAACAACTTTCTGTTGGCGAAAATTCGTACACTTAATTGTAACTTATTTTTCCACGTGTCACGATCTTCATAAGACTTTTCTGTTAAATTATTTTTATTTATTTATTTAGTCAAAAACTGTATGTGACGTATGGGGGAGAAAATCATCTACACATGCTTTCTTGAGTTTCAGAATCCCTTCTTAACAATTTAACTATTAATAGTTGAAAGATTAATAATAATAATAATAATAATAATAATAATAATAATAATAATAATAATAATAATAATAATAATAATAAAAACAAATTTTGAAAAGTGAGAGATTAACATTTCAAAAACTAGATATTTTCGTTGCCAAATTATAGAAAACTTATTTTTAACGGTAAAGGAACGAACAGATTTGATTTTTCTGTATTGTTAACAAAATAGAAACTCACCCTAAGTTCTACTACCACTACAAGCAAAAGGAAAGCTCAACCAAACGTGCGCATAGTAAAGCTACATTTACGTCCAGAAGCAAATCAAGGGGCCATCTCAGCATTTGCTCAATGGATCCGTGAAACTGGACAAAAACCCGATCGAGATGGGGGATTTTCTTTCATAAGTCCATCAGTTTCTCATAATTAGCAATGTTTTGATCTTCTTTTCTTCCTACCCCCAGGAAACCATTCTAAAATGATTTTTGGTTTTCTATTTTCGGTCATTCTTTTGACGTATCCAAACAGTCGGCGTCGTTGGCTGAATCGCTTAACCACGCTCCGTGAAGTCACGGAAGTTTAACAACTCGAGACACCGCGGATTCCTAGGCGGGTGACCGTCTACGCACTAACTGCGCCGAGCCCCTGGCCGAAGGATAAAAGGCACCGACTGACTTTTGTAACGAGACTTCACAAAAGACTTCAACCGTGGATTACTCCAGGTGTTCAAAAGCCAACAAGGATTTAGAGACGCTTTGCGACAATAACGCCAAAAAAAACAACAACAACTACTTGTGGCGCTGCAGCACATACTTTCTCGCATTATTTTTAGATTTGCCACTTTCGAAAAGTCAGAGATAAATGAAAATGAGACCTACGCCATTCCTTTAAGAGTCCCTTGCTTTATCCTTGGGAGAGAGAAAATCGAGCGGTTTTCGAGAATTTTTTTTATAAATTGCGTTAATTTCAAACAGTAACTACGCAAAAACTCGTTTTTTCAGAAAAATGTACATGATCTTGTGTAAAGAACTGTTTTTTTGGAACATTTTGTTGAAGGCAAAAATCACTATCTTCAACATTTTTGAAATGTTACTTTTTGGATTTTTTGTAAATGCATAGAGTTGTCCGGAAATGTGACAAGCACCAATTTTCTATCGAGAAAAATATTGTTTAAACACTTTAAAAATTCCCTAAATTCATACAATTACGCGAAAACTACTCATATTTTCAAAATATTGTTCATGATCTTATTTCACGACCTGTCTTTAAAAGAACAGTTTTCATTACAAGAATATATCTCTTCACTGATGTAGTTCTACGAAGACGCCGAAAAGAAATTGTGAACTTTTACAATTTTCAAAAAATCAGGGATTTCAACGAAAATGGACCGGGAGCGGTAGCTCAGTGCATCAACTGAAGTCACTGCAGCGCCTCTGACCGGGAGGTCCTAGGTTCGAGTGCTGACGGGGCAGAATTTTATATTCCATATTTTGTGGCTCCTTAAATCTCCTCCCATCTGCCACTCGTGCAGGAGTTTTTTTCTGTGGAACACGTCCTCCTGCGTTGTACGAAATTCCGTGTTCTCAAAGCCTTTTACTTTCGCGTATACGTAAAGAAAATTAATCATTTCACGGGAAAATCCTTGGATAAGCCAAGGGATTGGGAGATCATGTAAAAACAAACGAATTTATTTCATTTTTAAGCAAAACGTATCTCAAGATTTCCTCTTGTACTTTAAAAAATACAAATCAGTTTTAAGAAAAGTCATAAGGCATGCTGAAACAATACAACTCTCCAAAGCTTTTATCTTCACTCCTGGTTCTTTTCAACGTAATGTTATCTGCGGTAAAATCTTACGTGAGTTAATCTTCCGTCAGTGTCCTTTCATATTCGTAATCAAGTTAGTTTTTTGTTTGATAGTGTAATCCCTTTATATCCACCTGTAACAGTTTTCTCAATCGTGTGTATGAAATAAATTTTTAGACCTGACACTCTGTTTACCAATAAGATAGTACCAATTTTTCCTATCTGTACTTTACAACATTTCGACATGTGCTGGTTGTTGATGGGTTGAACGTCAATTATGGTGGGTTGGAAAAGCATCGTGGGAATTTTCGTTTTAGACCATTTTCGATGTGGATTTTCATAACCAATTTTGAAATGTACAGCTGAAGGAATGTGTTGAATTTTGGGGTCGAAACGGGAGTAAAAGAGGCGATCTGGACGAAATTGGAGTAAAGTCGAATTCACTATTATTTTGGTATAAACTATGGAACTTTTATGTCAGAGGAATTTGTTTTTGGAAAGTCTGAATTTTTATAGCATTGGATTCACTAGCAGGGGCCCACATACGAGACACAAAGGAGAGATTTAGAGGTGAACCGCAACATTTAATTGAAAAACGAAAATAATAACAAAACATATGAGCATCGTTTGCTTGTCTTCTTTGTCCAACTGCGTTGAGATGGATCTCAAACGTCTTTCTTGGATTATGTTGATCCTTGTTCATCAGTGTGTGGTATTGCTGTCTTGTCCTTCACAGTGAGTTTGATTATATTCATATTCTTTTCCCGGGAATGACAAAACGTATTTCAGTCGGTCAGTGTATCAATTCCTTCATTCTGTATTAGGATTATTAGCTCAATTTTTAATTAATTCTCACTCATTTCATTTCTTACAGACTAATTGAAAGTATTAGATTATTTGAAAGGCTGTAGAAAGTTTTATGGTAAAAATGTACAAATCGCTGCAAGTTTTAAACACATTGTGAAATACAACACGTTCTGCAACATTTTAAAGTCTTGACGTTCAGATATTCAGTTTTACAGAATTAGGCATTAAATTCATTATTTTGTTCTGGAATGTTTTGTTTGAAAAGAAAATATTTTTTCCTAATATTTCATTTTATGTTGCCAAAATTGATCTTATTCCTGAATAAATAAATGAAAAATTTTTGCTTGGTACTAAAAAAAATGTGTGGGTGAGTCTAGTGTTGGCAGGAGGCGATCTGGACAAGTCATTGCTGGCGCAATCTAGATGCGATAGTTAGTTCCTTTATTCCGCTAGTAGCGGTCTACGCCGGTAGGGGTGCTAAGTTCTTTGATGATTCCGGGTACGTCTAATGCTGTGGTCGTTAGTCCCTTATTTGATTCCTCGAGATGGCTTCAGCCATCTCCCCAGGCGGAACAGCGCCCCAGCCTGGAGTTCACAGCTTTCTGGTAGTGTATAAGCATGTAAGTGAACGTATGTGCAAGTAAGGATAGGACAAGAGAAAGGAAAGATGGCGCCCGGTCCGTGGCCCGTTTGTTAGGGTATTATTCCGGCATTTGCCTGATGTTGACTGGAGAAACCACGCAAAACTACCGATCAGAAAAGCCGACCGGTAGAATTCTCCACCAGACAGCGAGTGAATTCGACCCAGCTAGGACAAAAGATAACGTTAAACACTATTTTATTACATTTAGATTTGGATATTAAGATTAAATAAGTGAATAAATAGTATCAATTTCATGGTATAGGAACATTCTATTCACGTCAACCAATGAATCGATTAGAAAGAAACATTACAAAGAAAAATACTGATTTGTTTAATCTACAATTTCATTCATTACGAAGTAGGTCAGTATTTCTCAATTAAGATTGCATACTAAGTCACACAAGCTGAAGGATCGGAGTATTGAATTTCGCGATAAAGCATATGGAAGTTGAAATGACGCTGAATAGCTTAATTTTCGCGTCCTAGAAACCACAACAGACACTCTAAACACTCTTGTTACTTGGCGCATAAGCACTACAACTTGTTGCACTTAAAGTTTGAGAAATAAATGCGAAGCATACTGAATATATTACGATAAATTTAATATTATTGACGGCATTTTATGCTGAGAAGTGCATGCAATGTGCTGGTTCATTTGTAAAATATGCGCAAAAACTAGTGAAATATGTTCAATTAACAGTTTTATGTATTTATGAGTAGTTACGAAACTTAATTTTAACATTTAATTTTTCTCTACTTAGTATGCCAGCGATCATTATTGCTGGAATACTAAGTAGTAAAGTTTAGTAAAGTAAAATTATAATTTGTAAAGTAAAAAAAAAAATTCGTCTGTATCATCGTCGAAGTATCAATTCCAATGCCACAAATTCGTTATCAAAGTCAATTATCACATCATTCATAATCAGACATCGTTTCCGAATACCAGCGCATATCTAAAAGACGTTCAGACAAATACTTCTGCAACGAAAGAAAGACATTCCCACGATTTCTCATGAATAGCATTCGCATTCACATTTGTGAAGATTTGAGGAGACAAATATGCATATGAATTGAAATTTAAAGAGGAATATCCCACATTAAGAACAAAAAATACAAGAAAATATGAATAATAATTTAAATGTAATGGAAATACGATGTAGCAACACGAAATGCTCTAAGTAAGCACTGCGACTTCATAATTCTGTGATCCCTACACTAAGCCATATACTACTTGAATTTTGAATACAGAAAAAAAAATTGCAGTGGTGAATTCTTTGATACACCGCGCATACCGTCGGTATACCTAGTAATTCGAAGAGTATAATAAATATTTCGTAAGTTTGGTAATCCTCTAAATAGTTACTGAGTTTTTGAAAGCTTTAAAACAGATGCGAAAAAATAACTTTGTGTTGCTACCTAGAGCCAGTCAGTCTTTCGCATCCGTAAGCGCTATGAAGTACGGTAGAGTGAGAAGTTCCAAACGGTTCTTAATGCTGTCCAGAGAATTCGCGGGCGCAGGCGAAGGCACCGCATGCCAGCCGCGATAACGTAGGGCTCCTCATGTTTCAAGGGCGGGGAGAGGGGAGGATGCGCGTCTGGACGGTCGGCAGGCACCGCAAAATATTGCGGTGAACAGTCTTTCTTTGGTCGTTCGTAAAATACGCTTCTCTCAAGTTTTTGTGAAAATAGTGTGTGTTAATGAGCCAGAAGTTAGTGCTTTGTGTTTTATAGAATTATTATTAAACCGGGAGCGGTAGCTCAGTGCATCAAGTAGCGCCTCTGACCGGGAAGTCCTAGGTTCGAGTCCTGACGGCGGCAGGAGTTTCGACACCAGCTTTTCAGTTAGGTCGAATTCAGTCACCGTCTGGAGGAGAATTATAGCGGCCGACTGCCCTGATTGGTAGTTTTCCGTGGTTTCTCCGATGAACACGAGGCGAATGCCAGAGCAGTACCCTAAGAAACGGCCAAGGACCACGCGCGATCTGTCCTTCCTCTTCCTTGTCCTATCCTCTCCCCCTACACACACACTTACACTAACATGCACTACACTCCCACGTATTCCGGGAGACCGGTGCAGGAGCATAGAGCTTGTCCCAGCTGGGGCGGTGCCTCGCTGGTGGGAGAGTCCTGGTTAGGAGAAACTCCACTAGCCGACGGTAGGTTGGCGCCGGATCTCGCCATCCAGCGGGGGAAGACCACCACCACCTCCCGAGAAAAAGAACATGTCCTACACTAACGGGACTAATGACCAAAGCAGTTGAGGCGCCCGGAAACACGAAAAAATCAATCAAACAATTATTAAGGATGGGATTTCAGAAAAGCTCCAAATAAAAGACAACCATAGAGGTATGGATGATCTTGGCTGTCCGGGTGACGCCGCGTCGAAGGCTGTGTGGCCGACGTTTCGACTATCTTTTCGTGGTCTTCCTCAGGGCTGGTCTGCGATGGTCGAAACGTCGGCAATCGGTCGGCTTCAACGCGGCGTCACCCAGACAGCAAAGATCATCCACATGACTCCGGCCGCGGAAGCCTCCGACTTCACGATAGAGGTATGTTTGATAAAGTGCGGTAGAGTTAAAATAATGTTGAGTATTCGCCACCGATTTTTTGCCCCAAACGCCCATTTCTCAACTAAACTTGTATGTGGTATAGGACAATGAAGCAAGCGAACCGTGGGTGGGTGGGTGTGCGCAGGGGCGACGAGTGCGAGCGGTGGTGCCTGTGGTGCGAGGACTGCAAGCGCGGGCGGCGGGCGGCCGCCGCCGTGTGCATGGAGCAGTACCCGCCGTGCGTGGCGTGCGTCTCGTGCCAGAGCAAGGCCCACCGCACCGGCCGCCGACGCCGCCTCCGCCTCCGCCCCCGCCCCTCATAGACGCTGCTGCCTCTCTGTAGCGACGACCGCTCTCTAGTTGGCTGGAACGATCACGTTGTGTTTGGGTTTATTCTCTTCGTGATGTCGTTCTAAATGGAAGTTGGTAGTAAAATTGGAAAGAGTTCTTGACTAGTTTTTTGTTCCCATCTCGATCGAGTTTGTGTCCGTTAAACGAGTGCTGAAAGGGGCGCCTGTTTTGCATCTGGACATTACTGTAGCTTGACTATGCACACGTTTTGTTTAGCTCGCCTCTTGCTAGTAGTTTTTGGAGTGGAATAGGGGTTGTGTGTGTGTGTGTGTGTGTGTGTGTGTGTGTGTGTGCGTGCGTGCGTGCGTGCGTGCGTGCGTGTGCGTGTGCGTGCGCTACTATTTTGATAGCGATACAAAAAAATTAAAATCTGCAGTTCATTTACTGATGCAAAAAATTTTATAACTCGAGAGTGAACATGTACAGTTTTCATGTTTTTAACCTCGCTCTTTGGCAACTTTTATTTATCATTCATCTATGTATATTTAATACATTGGGAAGAGATTCTGGATCTCTAGAAAACATGTGCAGATGGTACTTCTCCCCATAAGTCACATACAGTTTTTACTGATTTTTACAAAATAAATCAACCAAAACTCAAAAGCACATTTATTGAGTGGGTCAACTGGCCAACGTTGTATGAACTTGTTTTCCAAGACTAATCTTTTACTTCTAACAACATTTAAATATAAAATGAGTATAATAATAATACCATAGTAAATGGATCAAGAAATTATTAAATTAATAATTAAACATATTTTAATAATAAAATGCAATGAACGATGGTGTACGGACAAAGTAATAACAATGCGAATTGTGGCAAAAAATCTTAGAATTCTACTTGAAATGTAATAATGATGTAGCTTTTCTGCTCCACTTTATATTAACTATTGTGGAATATGTTCAGATATCTTTTGAAGTATTTTAAGTAATATCCGGACTGAAGGTTGTTCAAGATGCAGAAGATAGAATTTCAAGCGTTCTTTTTTCATTGGAAGAGATTTTTTCATTGTGCATATATTAACTTATATTGTCACAAAATTCACCTTACCCTCTCTCTTCTCCAGTGACATAATATCATTGATAGTAATTTAATAAAAACGTGATGAATCCCACAAGCCCAATCTGATTTAACACTCATGCCTGAACAAGTGGCGCATAGAACAGTCTCATACTTGCAACTGAAGCCGTATTTACTTCCTCATCTACTCGTTGTGGTAATACTGAACTGTATATTGCCTACTTAGCGCAAACGAAACGAAAAACCATACTTGTTTGATGTTTCTCAGCATATCTACTGCTGTGCTCGTTAGTCTTGTTGGCATAGTGACTGGTTTTCAACTTTGGTGGGAGCGATTTGAGTAAGGGGAGAGAAGAGGGGGGAAAATCTGCCGAAATAGTCACGTGATTTAGAGTGAGTTTTCCAGAACCTTCGCTCTGCTGCTTAGCTAGCTTTTGGAGGTTGTATTCCCTCTCGTGCGTGGCCTGATAGTAGTGATATCGTTGAGAGGATCTCCTTTTCTCGTAATCTGGGAGATCGCTTGTTTGTGTGAATTAACATTGGAAACCTGTGGAATGGGTCAGATAGGATACGTACAAAGAGATCTTTTATAACACTAGTTTATTTTCAAAGCTCAGATGAAACATAAATAAAAAGAAATGCACTAGTGGTTTCCTTTTCTTAGACTCTTTAATGGATTAAGAACAGAAAGTACAACAATTATTAAGGATTAATTGCAATAAGGACGTTTTAGAATGTCTATCAATATACAAAATAGTTACATTTTAATCCATCGAGGTTTTATACTGAATTTCTAAAATGATGAGTGAAATAAAGTAATTAAATCTTTAAAAAGTATTGATAGGCCAGACTGCCTTTTAGACCTAAGACCTTCAGAATTACCGAGGCTAGGAGCGTTTCAAATAAAAAATGACAGACGCCGTCGCTTCTTAAAATACTAATAAAAACTATTAAATTCTGCCGGCTATCTTTTTTTAGCCTCTATCTTAAGCCACGACGAATAGTGATGTTATACCTACATTTCAAGTCAAAACATTATTTAAACCAGTACACGGTGACTGCATCCATACAAAAAAAAACAAAAAAAAAAAAACAAAAAAAAACCTCTGTCGCCGATTTACTTGACATCGACTCGTGCCGGCAGGCAGAGGGCCTATTGTCACGAGTCTTGAATCGCCCCAGAATTTATACTTTTATACAGTCTTGGGGTATTGGCGAGTGTAACCAACCATAAAAAAATAGATAGCGACTATGGGAGCCGAGATTCGAACTAGGGCCCTCGCCCTGTAGTAGGCAAGCTTGAAATTATGAAAAAAAGGGCGGTGAATTTGGTGCTATAATACTGAGCAACGCGAGGATGGGCTAATTTGTAGAGCTCTCGTGCTTCGGGAAATATTGTCCTGCGCCGGCCTTCGTGCGTTCTTTTACAGGCGTGTAACTTTTGTCTTTTTGGGAAGATGTGCGCCTCCCGCGGAATAGGAATGCGACAACGATGTTCATATTTTCAAAACATCGATGCATTGAAGCCGACATTACTTTTACATCGATGTTGGCACATAGGCGGCCAAAATTTATTCAAGTTTTGCGCCATACTTGCAATTCTATAATTTATAACAATTCCTTGGCGCTAATTAACAGCAAAGGGAATACATTTTAAACATCCCGTTCGACTTGGAAGAAAAGCAAGACGTCTTTCGTATGAAACTCTTTCGAAGAACAAACTGCTTTGAAAGTTTGAACTGCTTTCATAGACGCTTGCGAGATTGCGCCAGCTACTGGGAACCAGCGAGAGAAAGCATTTCGTATTGTTTGAAAATTTCTGAGAATACGATGCATTTCCAAATAAGACGCCATGAAAGTCAATTGTTTGAGAATCTTCAGCCGAGAGGTTTCACAAAGGATCACCTCATCAGTAAAAAGGCTAAGTAATTCACATCTGGCTGCATTGAAAAATTACATTTCGTCGATTGTTAACGGCAGTGCAGACTGCGTGCACAGAGGTGTTTTTGCGTTTTCAATATTTTCTTTTTGAATTAATGATTCCGATAAACACGATAGTAAATGTTAAAGTTAAAATATGAAATAATAACGGTTGTTGACACTGTTAGTTTGTTTTCGAAACAAATGCTCACTGTTCAAGTAGACAGAAATATTATTCGGACAATATCACCTTCTTACAGGAACCAAAATACGAACTGCTGCCGAGGATACTTGAAAAGTGCGTGGTAGCTGCGTGGGTTCGAGAGACGCAAACAGGCGCGTAATGTTACAAAAGATAGCGCCGATGTTCTTGCTTTCTTCTCGGGTTTCTGTACGTGTAAGTATGTATTTTGGCGTTATTGGGTTGGTAGTCCGACTTCGCCGGCTAGTTACCGGTGTCCCCCCTGCCTGGGCCTAGTTAAATTCCAATGCTTGGGGGTAAGAGCGACATTAGGTGAACATGACGCATTCTCTTCAGCGTACCTAGCAAGATCCACCTGCTTGAGCTTTTCTTCGTCACAGCTACAGAAACTGGGACGATTTTTAAAGGAAAGCTACAACTCTATTTTTGCCTCGACGAGGAATCGAACCCGAGGACCAGAGCACTGACAATAATTGAACTTTTAGAAGGTACTTTTCGAATTTCTCACAAATTACACAATTTTTATGTGCGGAAGTTGGCAAACCTGACCTGCAGCTGTACCCAGAGACACTAACTCCTCGTATTCTAACACCCTCCGATTTTGATGGAGTTGAAATGCCATGGCATGTTCCTTATTTTCGATAATAAATTAATTTGATCTTTGTGAAGCTGGCGTAATCTTTCACATCGGATGGCTGTGCACTTAAACGCGGCATATCAAAGCGGGAGGGAGTCGACGGACCCTAGTGTATATTTATTTTCTCGCACTTAAAAGAAAGTATTGAAATCGTGGGCCGGAAAACGGTGAATTTTGGACGGAAAAATTCTCATTGCCGGATCCTAGTAACAAACAAGTGGATACATTTCGTTCCGATGTATAGTAAATTACTTCCGCTTAGACGTGGTGCACCCAGAATCTGTGTTTTGTGGGTCCTTGATATCGAAAAATCGATTGACGGCAAAACGCCTAAACCGTTCGGCCGATTTTCTCCAAAATTGATATTCCCAAATTGATTTAAAAGAACTCTGAGCCTCTGAGTTTGAAACCGATTTTTTTAGTACTTTAAGAATCACAGGGTACTTTTACTGGTGTGTTCCCAACATATCCTGCCCTGTCAGTAACAGATTTGTTCTTCAATTAATCGGAACCTAACTACGCTGTATGAATGAATAACAATGCATGTACTAAGGCATTTTATGGCCTTGAAGAAATGATTTTCTGGATGGATTTACTCGCTGTCTTCGAGATATTTGCGAAAACAGATAGACTTCACACTTAAACTTTTATCTAAGGGATAGGAAAGGGAAAGGGTAATTTTTATGAAATCTCATACAGAAGTAACTTTTCTCTTGTTTTGACGGCCACTGGTATAAAATTGCGTTAAGATAAGGTTAAAATTGTATATTTGTATAAAAACAAAGAAACATAATTTACGCAAGAGAAAATAATAATTAAAAAAAAACACCGTAAGTTATACTCTTCCAGACCCTCTACCTGAAAATGAAAACCGCATTAAAATAGATAGAGCTTTTCCACAGGTTACCTCGGACAGACAGCCAAAAATCGCAAACACATTGGATTCGGATTTTATATACTTATATAGGAAAGCTTATGTGATAATAAAAAGCCATTTATTTTGATGCCGCACTTGTAAGACTACATCATTGTCAGCTTATTTGTTTTTGAATCAATGAATGCTTCCGTACCAAGGCCTCGAAGTTAATTGTGTGATGAATACTTTATGAATATAATTATTCATTGAAAGGTATAAGAGTGAAGCAAAGGTAAAAGTAAAGACTTGTATAAGAGAAAAGCAAATATAAAAGAATAATTTATAAAGTTGGTTAGAACGTCAAGGTTCCTTGATTAATAATTGATCGCTTTTTATATTTTCACGTACTGAGTGAAGTCTATCCTTTTTAACGGGTTTTCGTGATTTGACCGGTATCTGTCATTAGAATAAATGATAGCTATGACAAACGGATTTGGATGGGTAAATGGAAGAAAATTTCACAATAAAAATGTGTGTGCACTAAATTCAGATGTTACGTTCCCGCATAAATGTTTCGAGGACTTGTGCTTCATCTTCAGTGCCAAATCATCGATACCATTCAATGCCATCCTTCAGTGTCACTTCCATCAACCTCGCATTTACCAAACATATTTACCATAACTTTTCGTAAACACTTATTAATTTTATTAGGATAATGTTAAGTACTTGCGAGGTATTCGTCAAGTTTGTGTTAAATGTTCATGGCGAATAGAAGAGACGTGCTATGATACGTCTAAGAACACGTTTCTTTAGTTCCACTTTGAACAAAGTCGAATAAAATCTCGTGTTCATCGTGTAGTTAAGTTATCGACTTTTATTACTAATAATACTCTCCTTCTGCTCTACTTCCTTTGTCAGCGGCGTAATATGCTGCCAATCGATTTTACACGCCGACAGTTGTTTAATTCTTCGCGGTCTTTCTGTTTCAAGAAAGTGCTGCAATCTTGTGAGCGATGCTGTAACTACGTTTCGCTCACAAGGGAGATCTCTAGTAGCGAAAGGAAACATTACAATGAATTGACAACGTGTTTTGTCATTGCTAGAGGGCGGTGCGAGTCCTCTTTAATTTTTCTGGTTTACATTTGGGTGCGATAGTCTCTCTTTCATGTTATGAAATAGCTCTCCTTATTTTGGTGGCGCACTATAAAAGAGTTAAGTGTGTTAATATTTTAAGGAACTTAAATGAAATTTTTGAAATTTAATGTTTATTGAATACGTGCTTGATACCAATACGTTCTTTTAGTTTTCCTCCCTAAGCTACAGAATAGGATACAAAACTAGTAGACATCTCAATAATATGATCTAGAATTATCGTTTGTAAAATCCGTAAGATTATGTAATGCACATACGTCGGAATTATGGTCTATTAGTACTATTTCTAAGTCGATTAAGATTGGAGCAGATGTAGAATCAGACGATAGTACAGTTTTAGGATGTTTTTATTGATACAGAAAACGTGTTTCTTTAAATGTCTGGGTCTGCCTTTCTTCTCGAACATACGTTCCATTGTCATTTTCGGCAATGAAGCTGTGACAAAACTATTATGATGGAGGGTTCTGATATCGTTAAACATGAAATGTTAACATCAATGACACTTTTTCTCTGAAGTGTGTTTTAAAAAAGGTTCGGTATTAGATATTGTGTAATGCACTTCAGGAAGTGGGATGTTTGTCGAACGAAGATTTGCGAGTGTTTGTTAGAATATCAATTAATGTGACATTGAATATAATTCAAATACATATTGCATGCACATTACATGTGCTCCAAGAAAGTGTGTGCTGTATTTTAACACCAGTAGTTATGTCTGAACGTACAAGCTTGGCCATTTCAGGTGGTTCTCCACCGTATTCTCTTCAGGTAGATGAACAAATGCTTTCAATGGCATTTTGCTGAGAATCGCTTCCTTTCTGCACAGGAGTTTCTCGACGATTTCTCTTTTCGTATAAGTTCCAGAAGGTTGTGCTTACTGCGAGTCAAAGAGCTGAGGAGATTCTAAAGCGTTGTTAAAGAACAAAATCTATTTTCTCGGGTGCAAACGACAAAAAAAGAAAAAAAATGTGAATTATCGAATTTGGAGTACACATTTCAACAGTCCTCTATCCAGCGTTGCCGTGTGATTTCGCCCAATTTTAGGCCGTCAAGCCTATAGCCCGTCAGCCAGCCGTCAGAATTGCAGTGCACCCGCTGTTTAAATGATGCTAATAACCTCTCGTGTCTACAGCAGTGCTTCGAGTCTACGAAATGCCCACGAAGTTGTGGTGAGATAGAGGCTGCTAACAAATTGAAAAGTTGCAGAAAACACTTTATATGGGAATCTGCGATTCAGAATCTTAAACGATCAAATAATTATTTATTGAAATATTGTGAATAACGTGGTTTTCTCACTAAAATGACTAATTTTTGTCAGTCTCCGGGTTTTGAACTTTTATGTTAATCGTTGGCAGATACAGCATTGTATTGAGATGAATCTTTTGAGATGAATTCATAATAATTTTGAGATAATTGGCCTTTTCCGAAACAAGTTGTTTTCTAGGCGTTCAGTTTTTTCAAAGAATTTGATTCGGTTGCACAACAAGTGGAGCAAGTTTAATTTACTCCTGACGAAAGCCAGTGTTTAAAATAGGACAAATATTAATTTTGGGCAGGATTAGAAAGTCTAACTTCCCAATTTCGATAGCGTTCTTCAGGATACATCAGTAGAACTTGAAGTATAATATTAATTAGCTATTGTCACGTAACGTTTGTTTTAACTTTACCTGTGTCAGCAGTCACTACGCCGAACATTTTAAAAAACGATGAAAATATTTCTTCGCGATTACATAATTGATTACTTACTATATTAATGAAATGTAATAGTAATGATTAAGTTAAATTGCATCAACCTACTAAAAATATTTTGTAAAAATATTTTTGTGACTTATGTTCAAGTCTGACATTTTCCTGAAAGGAATCAGAAAGAGCATGCACTAAATGAATAATGTGTTTTTGTGATCAGTTATCAACCAGTCTGGAAGTATTTAATTTATGTGATAAGGAAGTTACGTTTAGCACGTTTTAATGAAACATGTGAAGAGAGATTCACAAGAGAAGTATTTTGTGTGAATTATACTGTTTAATTTCAACATTTGCCTGTTATGTGTTCCGTGTCGTAGATGTTTGAGGGTATTTCATGTAACCAGATCTCTCTTTTTATTTTATTTATTTTACGTCAAAGAAACACAATTAAAACTGCGTATGACGTGCTATGGGGAAATGAATTGTGTGCACATTTTCAAAATTCTGTGGTCCCTGCACTAAGTCATATACTTACTTGAATTTAAAAAAAAGCTCCCATGTAATAAAATCTATTTTCAAGGATAAATAAGCAATAAATTTTGGGCTCTTATCCATGATGTTCTTCGTCAAGGAATTCTAATTCTAAACGATAATTTGAATAACAATATTTCCCACTGAATTCTTGAAGACGTGCACAGATATTGAAGTTACATTTATGCCCAGAAGCAAAACAAGGGGCCATCTCAACATTTGCTCAATGGATCAGGGAAACGACGAAAAACCTGATCGAGATGGGATCTGTTATTTAGATCTCAATAGAATGACAACAGTACTTTACTGGAAGTCACAAACGTTTTTATTTCAATATTTGAAATTCTGCATTGTTAAGATAAAAAAAATAGGATTACCTTAAGTCATAATTTCATAATATATTACTATCAGGCAATGCATAATAGTTATTCATAAAATAAGTATTATTACATGTATTAATTTAATTTCTCCCTCAACCCCATGACCGCGACAATTCGAGGAAGAGAAACTTAACAAATCAGGCCGTTAGGTCGAGCTATAAAAAGAGTATATACAACGAGCAATGTTTCATTCACTTTGTAAATCGAGTTACGTTCCATCTACTTCTTAAAAATTCTAAAGTATTATAATTGTTTAAATTTGACAATTCAGTCGCAAAAATTAACAGACTGATGTTGATATTAGTTAATAAGCGGCTGCTTCTGTTTTAGAAGTTCTTATTACAAATCTGATAACAGTTTCGTAAATAATGGCTTTAGATAATCAACGTGGACAAATTAATTTTTCGTACTGTGATGCTAACGTACAAACAAATTTTCTGTCTGTGCTTGTGAGTTATTTTTGGTGGACACTGAATTGATCCCTTCGTGCAATGAGTTCAAACTTTCAGAGGACGATAGCATTTCGCCATGTGGCAGAAATCGCCTTAGGGGATTTATTAATAGAACTGTTCCCGCAACCACTTTCGATAAAAGGGATATTTTGTTACTATCGTTCAGTGCCGGCAATAAATCTCTTTCAGCGATTTGGTATTTTTGGAGCTATAGAGTGGTCATTCACCCTTGTATCTAGGGCTGCTGAAACAGGAATTTTTGAGGTATAAAGTGATAAGATTTATGGATAATAAAAGGCAGCTGTAGAATGTAAGTAAATTCAGTTCGAATGGTCCGTCAGAAGAGGACACACCGACTGAGGTAGCTCAGGGCAAATGTTGGCAATGCAGCATCTCTGACTGGGAAGACTACGGTTCGAATTTCAACTGTGTCGGATTTTCGACGTAGTTGGGTCGAATTCAGCCGCTGACTTCAGAATTCTAGTAGATGCTCTGATCATTTCACATTTTTGTGAAATTGTGTTATTAGCATTTACAAAACTTCAAATATTAGTCTTTTAGTGTAATATGTTATTTAAATCCAGTATGGACTTAGGTGCCAGTGTACTGTGTTTAAAAGTTTAACAATGTATTGGGTTATATGAGGGAAGTAAAGGAAAAAAACAATCCTCATTATCTCAGAACTATGGGTTAGCGAGCTAGCCCCTTGTTCTACTGAGCCCTTAAATTGTCTAGCTCGGGCACTGATTGGGTTGGATTGGATTGGATTGGATTGGATTGGATTGGTTTGGATTGAATTGGTTTGGATTGGTTTGGATTGGATTGGGATGGATTGGGATGGATTGAATCGGATCGGATTGGATTGGATTGAACCGCTCCCTCCAGAAGCGGAACGTCGGCGATCGGAAGGAGGCCGCGTGGGTCGCCCTCGCAGTGACGTGTGGCGCTCGTGTGAGTGTGTGTGTGTGCGAGGGGATGCCCGGGCGGCTGTTCCGCTGACGTGGCCTGTGGCCTCCGCCACCGCACAGCTCACTCAGCGAAACGCCCACACATCATCCGTAGCGCAGCCAGGGCTCCCGGAAACCATAAATAAATAAATAAAAATTAAATAAATAAATACAAATTAAATAAAAAAGAAAAAACTAAAGAAAGAAATAATAAAATCTAAAGAAAGAAATAATAAAATCTAAAGAAAGAAATAATAAAAACTAAAGAAAGAAATAATAAAAACTAAAGAAAGAAACAATAAAAACTAAAGAAAGAAATAGTAAAATTAAACAAAATAAATAAAATATTTTTATACGTAACATAATGCTTCAACTTTTTTAGAAAACTTATAATTGTTATGTTCCTGTTTTATTTCGTCTGTCATTAATTACATAATATTTGCTTCGGCAACGTTTCGGGAATAGGTTTTTTTTTCCATCAGCAGGCTGCACTCAAACTCCTAGAGGACCAACATGTGCATGAACGCTTTATCATTTCTATCAGATATCACCCAATACTACCACAACACACGGTGTTTAGGTATGGAAGTATTGGGTGATAGATATTTTAAGGCAGACTGAAATAAATCTGTACACAGCAATTAAAAGTTTAAGTATTATGTTCCGTACGAAAAATAAATACTCAGACAGCCATATTAAAATAAAAGAAATAAATAAAATTGAGTAATGTTTTCAGCGTATGGAAACTAGTACGTACCTTCTCTGTTTGTTGTTTCCCAAGTGTTACTTTACTAAACACATTTTGCTGTACACGTACCACAAACAAGTGATGGCCGCATAAAGCAGCTGGGTGCTGCAAAGTAAACAAAACTCTGAGGTGGCATGAATCAACATGACTGTCGTCTCGCATATTGACAATGATTCCAAGAGTAGTTAACTGTAAGTTTCCAAGCATTCGAAACGAAATAGTTTTTACGCAATTATTTGTTTTAAAAAAGTGTTCCTTTGCCATAAGCGTACGCCAAACTATTCATGGCCATATAAAACAACCGGATTCTGCAAAGGAAACAAAACACTGCGGTGACATGAATCAACAGTCGTACGTAAATTGCGGAAATAACCCCTTCATCTCATCTCGCGAGACTTACTTTCTAATTCTGTATGCAAATTGCGGACCAAACAATCTCAGGTAAGGAAAAGGAAATGCAGGCAGGCACGTTATGGGAGTCGCCGCCGCAGCGCTGCTGTCCGGCTTTTCCTCGTGCCTTTCCCTTCACGTATGCACGTACATTGATATAACATGTTTACAACTCAAGAAAAATGCCGTTTAGTGTAGAAATTTAATTTTTGTGTTATGACTAGACATCGGATGCTTAGGGAAATGCCTATTTTATTCTAGTGACCTTATTTAAAGGCTGACAATATGTTTGCATGAATCATGACAAATGATGACATATGACGAAGTTTTATAATGCTTATTTTAGCATCAATGCCTTTTTTGTATAAATAACGTTTTTTAGGACATTTTGCCTTTTTATTATTTTTATTCACAATGCTAAGATATAGGAAAATCGGTGATGGTCTATTGTGACCATTCATTACGAAATCTTCAATTCACGCTTTGGTATTTTGAATTACGAGAGAATTCCTGAAAGTATACCAACTGACTTTTCTTCATTGCCCTATTTAATAAATACCAGCCATGATCTGAGAACATGGTCGATTGACAATACACCGAAGGCACCGAAATTTTAAGTGGAAATAAATATAAATTCCCAGAAGGTTTCAGTGTTGCTAGTGTTGGACTCCTAAAATATATACCAGTCACAACGTTCAAATATCCTTCTCCGCATTCAAACTGATTTTGTCTCCCAGTCGTGGCAAATTTGAAATTGTGATCCTTGAAAAGTTACTGGTAATATGTAAATATTACTGGTTAATGGAAACTATTAAAAATAAAATGTAGAAGAGTTGTAAATATGTAAATCTAGTTTTACATTAAAATATACGAACTGGTTTTGTGCATTTAAGTTTACAAAATAATATATACAAAAATTACAATTTTCCATTTTATTGTGTATGTAACTTATGACAGTGCCTTTTTTCTCCTTATTCTTGACATTTTCAGTGCCTTTTTAGGCGCCTAAAAGACGATTTTTTAGTGCCTAAACATCCGATGTCTAGTTATGACAAAAGTAAATGACCCATTGTATACGTAATTTGTTTTGCATTTATCGGTGATTTCCACCAGTAAGTCATTTTTTAACCTTTTCCTGTCATTTTTAAAATACTTTTATTTTTCGCTGGTTTCATCGATTTTAAGATCTTTTTAATGGAACTTACTTTTAATAATATTTACGAGGTGCAACAAATGTTCTTCACAGATTTCCTGAGTTGCCTATTCGATTTTGTCGCTCAGAAGTTGGCATGTCAGCCGTTGTGAATATTAATTTAAGGTTCCTGTGACACCATTGTCGGATCAGCCGATTTCGAGATAACTAAAGTCAGAGATTTCTTGGTAAAGAACAGTCCAAACCACAAGTTTAACTTGTCCATTTTATGTATTAAGAAAAAAATGAACCCGTAAAAACGTGACATTGTGCCTGTTTGTTTGTTCCCATTTCATAAATTCGTACAAACAAAATGTACGCTACGTCCTGTTTACAAGTATATTCAAGAGCCCTTAAATGATTTTTTTTGTAGATTATGAAGTATTTCCTTCCTCTGAAAAAAGACAAAATAATGGCTTCAATATTTAATTGCGTTATATATTCCCTATCGCATCACGTTCCATACATATTTTATATGCCCTTTGTTCGAATGTGTCTCATCATTTAATGGAAGTTCACCTACAGTACTTGTTATGCTTTTCCCTGACTGCATTTTTTTTCATTATCACAGACGTAATTTCCAGAAATCTTCGGAAACACCTCTGAAATGGAGTTAAGCTAAATTCTCAACTTGTAAATTTCCTTTGCTATTACTTCCAAATTCGCCCGGTGTTAAAGAAATTAGTCATCACAAATTGTTCCAAAACAGCCAACAGAATGAATCGCATGAGTAACTTTCACACTAACATTGCCAGAAGAAATAATTTGTTCAGGTGGGTTTGCTCTTGAAAATCATAACAGTTTCCATAAGGACACGAAGACACTTGTCCACACATCCGGAAGTAGTCGTTACGCAAACAAATGACTAACTCTTTCTCTGCATCGTTCCAGGTGTGATTTTGCAGAATCAACAGACGACGAAGGTCAATTGTGAATTTCATTCCTCTCAGTTGACTCTGAATAAGTTTTGTTTTCAAGTTGAACTTCCTCATGAAGTTGTAAACAAAAATATGTTGATACCATAATCCAGCTTGTGAGTACACACAAGTGCAGATCCAAGGGTTTGAGGTCGTTAGGTCCATGGACAAAAGTTGTAATACTCGTTAGGTGTAATGAACAGGTCGTCTATTGCAAATCAGATCTAATGCAACATAAGGTCTACGCGACAGATGTTCTAATACAAAAAGAGGTCTACAATTAGAAGCTTCAATTAATAAGATCTAATACATATACAAAATTATTCAACGGCAAATACTGCGATTGGTAGCAAATTACCAAAATTATAAAGATAGTGGTGAGATGGACTTATAGCTTTAGTCTTTAAAGTACAGATTAAAATTCCACATTCCACCAACAACCGAAAATGAAGACTGAAATTTTAACACCTGTTTCTTTTTATGTACATTACGTACTTCCTGAATTAAAGTGTATCATTCCTATTATGACTTCATTTCAGTCAATAACACACGGACGTAATGATATGTGAACCACATTTTGTTACGTATTTCTGTCCGCTAGACCGCTTTGTGTCCGCTAGACCGAAGTTTATTATACTTTTTTGACAATTACACCAAATATTATTAGACATTATTAAAAATTAGACCAAAGTTTCATTAAACGTGTTTTCATAGATCTGACATTAGACATTAAAAATTATACCTTCTGATATTAGACATTCAAAATTAGACCTTCTAACATTAGACATTAAAAATTTGACCTTCTAACATTAGACATTAAAAATTAGACCTCACTAAAGTTAGATCTTCTGACATTAGTCATTAAAATTATACCTTCTGGCATTAGACATTAAAAATTAGACCTTCTGACATTAGACATTAAACTTTAGACCTTCTGATATTAGACATTAAAATTTAGACCTTCTGACATTAAAAATTATCCTTAGTTCTAATGACCTCTAACCGATCTAAGGATACGAGCGAGTTTGGTGGAATGTGGTAAATCTGGAGCTCTACATTTGGAAGGGAGGGGGGTAATGGATTTTCATTCTTGACAATTTCAAGTTCTACATTTTCATCAATTTACCTGATACATTATATTTATTAATATTATTTATAATTCAGTGAACTTTTCCTTAGGAATAATTCCCAATCAAACAGCTATTAAAATCGTTTAAATAGCTTTCACGTCTTACAATTGTTGTGAACACTAACCGTTTGTTAAATTTGTTTTAGCGTCGATCTTAATTTGATACATTAAAAGTCGTGAGTCTTTAAAACATACACAATTCAATTCAAGAATCAACAACTCACATTTCTAAGATACATATAATACTAATATCGTACATAAATAATCACACAAAATACAAATATCAATATAATAACACACATATGTGCGTATCACTCGATTTCTGACGCCACTTAGAATCTAAGGAGGTAAGGAATTTAATATTTGAATTATAGGTGATCAGCGAGTTTTAGATTTATTTCCTAAAATATATTAATTTTGGGGAAGCCATGTTTTGTAAAAGTTTTGTACATTGCTTGGGGGCCGAGTGGTGACACCACTCACCACCCACGTCTGGGAGCCAAGAGTTCAAAGCCCGCGACATCGATGTGGAATTGTCCTCTGCTAATGGATCACCCCAGGTGTGGTGGATATTTCCCTCTGAGGTATCTCCCATCAGTGGGGCACCGTCCCAGCCGGCACAAGCTCAAAGCTCCCGACCGGTCTCCCGGAATATGTGGTAGTGTAGTGCATGTTAGTGTAAGTGTGTGTGTGTAAAGGGGAGAGGATAGGACAAGGAAGAGGAAGGAAAGATCGCGCGTGGTCCGTGGCCCGTTTGTTAGGGTACTGCTCCGGCTGTCGCCTGGTGTTGATCGGAGAAACCACTGAAAACTACCGATCGGAGAAACCGGTCGCTAGAATTCTCCTCCAGACAGCGACTGAATTCGACGTGTCTGGTTGGCGTGCAAGACCCTGCTACCTTGGGGACCTCCCGGTCAGAGGCCCAGCAGCGCGGCCTGTGGCGAGGGGGGCGGTGGAATGTGGAATGAGCGAGCGGTACTCGCCCGCCGCTGGAACGCGCGGTGGGCGGGGGCGGGGCGGGGGCGGGGAACGGCAGGTGAGTCGGCGGCCCCGGAAGGCGCCAAGGCCGAGTTGCGTTGACGGTGGCGGCTGTTCCAGAGGAGACTGACGCGACTGTAGGTGGCCCCCTGACGTTCCCTCTTGCTACGCAGTGGAGAGCAGGCAGCGAGGTGGACGAGAATTCTAGAAGACGCGGCTCTCATTGGTGGTTTCTCCCATTCACACCGGGAGGTACCCTAACGAAAGGCCACGCTCGATCTTTCCTTCCTCTTTCTTGTTACTCCTTGCTTACACATACACATACTATCCCACACGCCCGGAGCCAATTGGGAGTGTAGTGGTTTTCCCGGATGGGGCGGTGTCCCGCTGGGGGAAGCACTTGAAGGGGAAACCCCTTCAAGACCATCTATCGATGGGTGTCTACTCCAGTCATTATTGACTCATCACGATCAGTATTTTCTACTCATTGCATCATCGCTCATGACAACACTAGTTGAAAGGCTTTTGAAGGTTTATAATAAATAGGTTAATGACATCAGTGGTGACATCTGCAAGCACTATCTCTCTCTCTTCTATATATATATATATATATATATATATATATATATATATATATATATATATATATATATATATATATATATAAGAGAGATAATTCGAAGCTTCACTCGGGTGTTTCAAAATGTATTGAACGACACATGGACGATAACATAAGCATCAAACGTTCGTTCCCCTCATCTGCGATCCACTATATCTGAACCGGTTATAACGACTCTGAGAGACGGAGCATTTTGATCGTTTCAACCAACTGTTGTGGTTATGTGAAGTTCGTAGCCGGTAAGTGGCACAAACTGATTCGTTATAAACAGTTTTATTTTTTACTGGAACGTTATTGCATGTGATTGGCTTCGATACGGAGCTCGTTACACAGGGCAGAACTTGCCTCGATCGGGAGGATCGTGGTGACGAAGGAAATACGAAGAGAGTTGAATGATGCTACACGTTCTCTTATGGAGTGAATTACAGGAAGTAAATATGAAAAGACAAACCGAGTCTAGTCAATGTGAATCATTAAAGTGAGGTAAAAAATCAAAGTATGTGTGTACCAAGGGCGTCAACTGGTTCTGATCATTGGACCCCTTCCAACGGCCTTGTTGTGTGAATAACTATTTGCTGCGAGTCCGTCGCGTGCTCAACGCCGCTGAATGAGAAGGCGCGCCACCTCCAGCGTGGGCGTGGGCGGGGCAAGTGGCTGAGGATGCGCTGGAGCGGGTGCGGCACGGGGAGGGGCGGAGGGTGGGGAGGAGAAGGGTGGGGAGAGGCGATGTGGGGTAGAGTGGTGCGGCGCAGGCATGGGATGGGTGGTGCGAGGATGGGCGCGGCGGGAGGGGTTGGTGCGGGGCGGGGCGACATAGGGGGAGGCAGTTTGAGTGGGGGAGGAGTGAGGCAGGGCGAGGGAGGGCGGGGCAGCGTAGAATGAGGTGATAGGGTGGGGCGGGGCGATGGGGTTGGGCGGGACGGCATGGTATACGGGGAGGCGGTGGCGGGGAGGAGGGTCTGGCGAGGCGTGGAGGGCAAGAGGCGCGAGTGCGGGGCAAGGCGAGGCAGAAAGTGAGGCGGGGCGAGGCGGGGCGAGGCGGGCGAGGCGGGCGAGGCGAGGCGGGGCGAGGCGGCGCGAGGCGGGGCGAGGCGGGGCGTGAGGCGAGGCGGGGCGAGGCGTGGGGCGAGGGCGAGGCGGGGCGAGGCGGGGTGAGCGCGGGGCGAGGCGGGCGAGGCGGGCGAGGCGAGGCGGGGCGAGAGGCGGGGCGAGGCGGGGGCGAGGCGGGGCGAGGCGAGAGGCAACGGGCGAGGCGGGCGAGGCGGGGCGAGGCGGGCGAGGCGGGGCGAGGCGGGCGAGGGCGGCGAGGCGGAAGCGCGAGGCGGGGCGAGGCGGGGCGAGGCGGGGGCGAGGCGGGGCGAGGCGAGAGGCGAGGCGGGGCGAGGCGGGGCGAGGCGGGGCGAGGCGGCGAGGCGGGGCGAGGCGGCGAGGCGGGCAGAGGCGGGGCGAGGCGGGGCGAGGCGGGCGCGAGGCGGGCGCAGAGGCGGGGCGAGGCGGGCGGGGCGAGAGGCGACGCGGGCGGGGCGAGGCGAGGCGGGGCGAGGCGGGGCGAGGCGGGGAGAGGCGGGCGAGGCGAGGCGAGGCGGGGCGACATTGGGGTGAGGTGTAGCCTGGGCTGGGGAGGTGTGGATGTGCGGCGGGGCGAGGTTGGAAAGCGGCATGGGGAGTGCAGTCGGGGTGGGGCTGGGCAGGGCGAGGCGGGGCGAGGCGGGGGCGACATTGGGGTGAGGCAGTTTGAGCTGGAGGTGTGGATGCGGCGGGCCATGGTGCGGCATGGGGGGAGGCAGTTTGGGTGGGGCTGGGCAGGGCGAGGCGGCGAGGCGGGGCGACATTGGGGTGAGGCAGTTTGGGCTGGGAGGTGTGGGATGCGGCGGGGCGAGGCGGTGCGGCATGGGGGAGGCAGTTTGGGTGGGGCTGGGCAGGGCGAGGCGGGGCGAGGCGGGGCGACATTGGGGTGAGGCAGTTTGAGCTGGGAGGTGTGGGATGCGGCGGGGCGAGACGGTGTGGCATGGGGGGAGGCAGTTTGGGTGGGGCTGGGCAGGGCGGGGCGGGGCGGGGCGGGGCGGCGTGCTTTGCGGGTGATTCAGCGCGCCCGTTGCGGAGCGCAGCGCTCAGCCGCTGAGCTGTCCTCCCGTCCCCTCCTCTCCCCGTCCCATCCCCTGCCCCAACTGGAGGTCGCCGTCTGCGCAGTGGCGCGCTCCTCCCGACGCCCGACCTCAGCGCTCACTTCACGGGCGCCTCAACTCCTAGGGCCATTACTAAGCCTTTTCCCTTGGGAGTGGGCGGCGATCTTCACACTGAAGGTTACTCACGCCGCCCACAAATACTTGTTTTTTTAACGAGGCGTCTGAAGGTATTATGTCCAAGATGGAATATGGCACGACTTTTTCCGTCTTTCTCGGTCCTGCCGCTAGAGTCGCTTGATCTGCAGCACTATCATTCTAAATCTTTCGGCAGACCTAAGAAAAACGCAAAGAGTCATGACCTATTCCTTCTTGTATACCTGTAGGCTTGCGACTTTTCCCCAACCTTATCTCCCATTAGGCCCCAGCCAGAACAATCTCTTAGCTCCCGGCCGGTCTCCCGGCATTTGTGGTCCATACAAATGAGCCACGGACCGCGTGCGATCTGTCCTTCCTCTTCCTTGTCCTCTCCTCTCCCCTTACACACACACACACACACACACACACACACACACACACACACACACACACACACACACTAACATACATGTCACACATGCCGGGAGACTGGTCGGGAGCTTAGAGCTTGTCCCGGCTGGGGCGGTGATCCGCTGGTGGGAGATACCTGGTTGTGGAAAAAACCCGCTACCCATCAGTAGGTTGGCGCCAGATCTCGGGATCCAGTGGGGGAAGATCACCGCCACCCCCCGATGAAAAAACATGCACTACACTTACGGGACTAAAGACCTCGTCAGTTGACAATCAATCAATCAATTGCTGCTCTGAGTCACCTACGCAAGTAAGCACAGATGAGAGATTAAAAAGATTGCGGGAATGTGCAACATACGAAACGTTTTTCTCCTCTGGGTGTTGTTTCTCATTCATCGGCGTGCACGCATGGAAAGCCAAGGGCCTCTACTTCTTTCAAAATTTTGAAACGTGAGTCGGTAGTTATACGAAATAAAACATATTTCCTTTTTTTCATTTAATTAAGATTGAGCTTTTATACTATAAAATCGGTTAATAATATCATGTGCTAAAACTTCTGGAGCTCACTATCCTTCATTTAAAGCAAAAATGACGAAATTTGATTCTCAAACTTCTTTCCCATAAAAAAAACTTTAGTGTTTTCAATATAAAGATTTTTGTAATTTACGACAGGTCAGAGGTTTTAATGAAAATACGAATTATACTTTACTTATAAATGCACTTTGTTTTATATTTTGGAAAAATATTTCAGGAAAGAAACATCAGCTTTTTTCAGAAAGTGTTGAAAATATGAGAGTGGCTTCATGGAAAGTACTCCCTAAAAATTAAAATATTCGTCCCAATGGCCGCTCCACGACATCAGCCAGAACGATGCAAAAATATCAAATTTGGTGAAAATCGGTACTTTGAGTACACACAGTCGAACACACACACACACGCACGCACGCACGCGCACCGACAGATGAACGTTTTGACAGACAGGTAAACACACATAGGCATTCAGGCAGGCAGGCAGGCAGTCAGACAAGGAAGGGCGACCTGACGGACAGATGGGCGGACGGACAGACGGACAAGTGGATTTGTGATTAATATCAAACTGCTTTGCGAAGGTGCTGCAAGACGTTGTGCAACTGTCTCTAATATTGAAGGGTCATTTTCGAATCCTAATATTCTTAATACCCTTCTCGAAATATACTCTGGCCTCAAACCATTGCGTTCATTCTACATTCTACATCCACGCCTTTGTCTCCGCCTTCTTGTGTGTATTTAGTTGTTTTTTGCTGGTAAATCATCATAGAGAACATGCAGAGATGGCTTCTTGTTTTGCATATGCGGAGATGGCTTCTTGTTTTGCTTCTGGATGTACATGTAGCTTCATTATGCGCACGTTTTGTCGAGCTCTCCTTTTCCTAGTTGTAATAAGAGTAGGGTCATTGGTGTAGGTTGCTATTTTGTTAGCAATTCTCAAAAAATTAAATCTAAAGTTCGTTTGTCAATACAAATAGGGTTTCTATTTTTTGGGAGCGATCATTTTTAATTTTAAAATGTCCTTAACGTAGCTTTGTTAATACTTTTATTTATTGTGTATGGTAAAAAGGAGGAGAATTTATTTTTGAGCACAAGAAAACGTGAACACATTATACTTCTCCCGCAAAGTCACGTACAGATTTTACTATTTTTGACGAAATAAAATGACAAAATGACCTCTCATTGTACACCCCTGCCAACCCATTGGATTTCAGGTCGCTGCTCGTTATCTTCAAATACCTAGAAGTCATAACTCCGATAAGCAATGTTGATGTTAATCACATTGGCTCTTTAACGACACGAAAACAATCAAAGAAGATTGCGAGCCTTGAATCGAAATTGTCGCATGTCCGTCACCTACATTCCATTGGAAGTTTTGCTATCTCTTACTCTCGCCGGTCGCAGATTATCGAAATAGCGATGGATCGATAACAGTCTCACTGGCACTTCAGGTGTTTTCGTTTCGCACCAATCGCTAGGAGGCGTTTCGTAATCGTTGAAACGAAGGTTTCGGATTCCGATGTTGTCTGTGACTGGTTTTCACTGCCGGCTTCCACTCCAACAAGAGTTATCGCGAAGAAAATTGATATTTTGCGACTCATTTCGTGTTTTTTGTCTAGTGATTAGACCTTGGAGTTGCTCTAAAAGCCCTCCATTTTTAAGTGCCTAGTTGTTAAAATTCCAAAAGAGGTTAAGGTGATCAGACGTCCCTTATTGACCGGGACAGTCTTTTTTTTTTTTGAGTCCCAGTCCCGTATTTGTTTGAAAGGAAAACGGGACGCCAAAATATCCCGTCTTTGTGACAATCGGCATTAATTGCCGTCAAAAATTTTAAATTTATCATAATGTATCCCGTTGGGTTTGCATTCGTTTATAAAAAAGAAAGCGTAAGTAGATTCTACGCTCATGAACCACGTAACAAGTGTTTCGCAGACTGTTGAAATCAAGAAGGGAGAGATTCAGAGGTGGTTCTAGGAAGGGAAAATGAGCTATCGCGTCATTTGAGCTTGTATATGCTTTATCGCTACCGAGAAATTGAATAATTCGAACATTCTCCTTCCGTGGGTGTCTGTACGACTCAATAAGCAATCTTAATTGAGGAATAACTTTAATAGAATTGAGGGCCAACTTTGTAATGAATATAAATGCAAATGAAACAATGTGTTTTTTTTAATATTTCATTCTAATGCCCTTCTAACTTGCAACTATCTTGTACTACTCTTACAAAAAGTAATTTCTACGAATAAATACTTAAAATAAATTTAAAATTGCGGACATATTTTCTTTTCATTCGAACTATTAATGTCCATTACTGATTAAAAAACATAGTTTACTGCAGTGTGTAATGTTGCCTTTAGTTATGCCCATGTGTCTCGTTTTGTCCCGTTTTCATGATCACGAAAACCTCAAAACGTCTCGTCTTGTGGTTTTTAAGATCTGGTCACCTTGAAAATAATAATTTCTTCCCGGACCTGTAGCCATGCTAGCCCCTTCACTGTTGAGTTGGTGAAAATAATTTCTTAGTAGAATAAATTGTCATGAAAATCCCCTTTTCCCTGTATTCTTGAAGGATTTTTAATGATGATTGACTGCAAATGTGTTTAGGGATTACAAAACTTTTACATTGTAAATTACAAATTCTAGACATTTCTATGTTTTACAAAAATTTTACATCAGTGTATGTCAAGTTTGGAGTTAATAGTGTAAAAGAGAATATAACATTTCGGGCCCAAATAATGAAAAGGATGCGAAATATTCTGTTACAGCTTGTTACACTGTGTTGCACTTTATTGTAAAAATAACATTAAAAGAATAACCAGAAAGAACTTGATTTTATTCTATTTATTTCTACTTTTTAAATTACATTCTGGGTTAGTGCGCACTTTTTGTAAAATGATTTTTTTGTATTAGCCTTATTAAGGAAATAAACACGAACTTATAAAAGGAACACAGAAATGCAAATGCTGAAACAGCTCAGACTTACATCGAACATTTTTTCATTCGTATCTTACAGTTTCAACACTCACATTTTTATACTGAAATAATTGACAGTTAATTTTATGTCCTTCTGTATTGGTGCTGACGACAGATTGAGATCACAAGATCTTGATTTTTATTTATAGCACTGTCCTATCCCCTCCTCTTACCACACTTTGCACACTTTCGGAACAGCTGTCGGAAGCTTAGAGCTTGGGCGGGGCGAGGAGATACCTGGAAGGAGAAATCCCTCGCAAGCAGACATACTAGACGGCCCCGAATCTGAACATCCAGCGTTGAAGACCACAGCCGCCTCCTGCGTTAAACATTCACTTCATAAAGGGTCGAATCTCCATAGCAGTCGATGGTCCCGAAAAATCAGTAAATAAAATAAAATGAAATCGGAGTGGCGACGTGACAAATGGATGACAGCGATGGAAATCCCAGTTCAAAGGTTCACCCGAACGATGACCTTCTTTCTCTGAACACAATTGGGAAACAAACTAGCGAACGGACACGAGTTGTCAATCAGAGTGCACTTGACGTACTACCTTCGATTCGCAGAAGAATGCTTACGTGCACTTGATGGCTGAAGTCATTTCAAGACGTTTCGATAAGGCAATTCCTCATCGTGGGTGTTCTTGGCACCGCGTCGAAGGCAGTGATGCCGACGTTTCGCCCATTTTGTCATGGCCTTTCTCAGGGCTTGTCTGCCCTGAGGAAGACCACGACAAAATGGTCTGGACGTTGGCATCACTGCCTTTGTCGCGACGCAGCTGAATTCGACCTAGCTATGAAGCCAACTAGCAAAACATCCCGCATTGCCCGGGATTTCTTCATATTCCATCCTTGCGAATGAGAGAAAAGATTAGTTTTTTATAAACCACAGTATTCAAGATTATTATTTTTAACGTAATTGGTTCAAATTTTAATAAAATATTACAATTACTATAATTGTCTTTCATTTTATTTTACAACACCATGTTATTAGATAATTTTTTAAAATCTAATGCACCGCTACTGGCCTCCAGCGAATAAATTAGAAAGCAGTTTTGCTGCAGCACTACCGGGCTCTGGCGGAATATATTAGGAATCACGTGCTCTAAGCGAGAGGCGAAAAGTGGTCGCGGTGCATCTACAAACATATTATTTAAATTATTTGTTTTCGCGTTCGGGTTGTGTTAATCTTTACCAAACTTTGCTAGGACACTGCGACAATCCTGAAGAAGAGCTTGTAAAAATTTCATATCTGTTCAAATGTTACATTTTGTGGTATCGATGTCGGTTACACGTCGTTGAATTCACTATAGATGTCGAAAAAAATCCCAATTGCGTGCTGCCACAGTCGGGACTATAACCTTAGGACCTCCCAGTCACAGACCCTACAGCGCCATCAGTGGGATGCCCTGAGCCACCTAAGCTGGCCGAACTGTAGGACCTCCCTGCCTAAGCCGCCTCAGAGACAGAGGCAATGTTGGCTCTGAGCTCACTCCTCCGGAACGCGAGCGTTGTTAATACCCAGAGCTAAATAGAGAGGGATTCCCGGAAACCCAGTGGAGATAAAACAGCAACACATGTCGACAGCTGTTAATACAGCACCGCTCATTCTGACTCGAAATAACACCAACGTAGTGAAGACTCCATGGAAGTGTAAAAGGATGGGGAACTGATCTTTCGTGGAGAACGCAAAATTAAGTCGGAAATTCCTTTGCTGGGGTTGTAGCATCGGGATATTCGAGTTTTTGAAAACCTTAGTTCTTTCTCATCCACTGGTGGTTTGGGTGTAATGAAATTTACTGTGTAGAAAACAATGTCTTAAGGTTTACTTGTATATAATTATAAAAGGCTTCTGTTGACAAATCTAATCCATCTAATTTTTAGCCAGTTACAGACACCATTTTGTTCAGTATTCTTCCTTCTTGTTACAGACTTTTGAAGGTATTTTAACACATAGACCATTAACTTTACTTTCTGTGTTAAATAAAAAAAAATTGCGCTATAATTACATTATTTTTGTTGTTCCTATTACAAAATCTGGATCTATCATTATATCACTGTAGACCCTATAAATATCTCGAAAATAACTCATCACGAGACTTGTAGAAAAACTTGTAGCCGTACCATTCGAGTTGTACTACTATCAAATTAAATAGATTGCAATTTCCTGTGATTCGCTATGTCGTCCACAGAAAGAACGCAGAGTTCTATTACTTGAGACAATGAATATACACTTGCGCGGACCTGAAAGTGGAGTTAACTCAATTTTTTTAAAAGAGGGGAGTTGTACCACTATTGAAATAACGCCTTCATATAGTATTGTGTGTTCAAGTGTGTTGTATGTGTATTTGACTGTTGAAACATCATTGACTTCGGGAGAACGTGACCCGCCGAACACCAATGTATGATGTGTTGCATAACAATCAGGGGAACCTTCCATGTGTAACTTCATTATCAGAAATTTTCCATCATATTTTCATTGGCGAAATGTTTCAATCTTTGGCTGTTCTACACACCCTCAATGCTTGTATCATGTATTCTGAGACATCTGTAGTTACACCGCAAAGTTTTCCTTTTCAAAAAACCTTCATCCATCCATGATGCCATACATTGTTATCGAAAGAATGCGCACTTAACTCACAATCCCCTCTCGCCCATCTCCGCTAAGGAATTATATGTGTCAGAAGGAACCTGGCACGCTATTTGATAGGGGCATCGACAAGGTTGGTTGTGGAAGTCAATGAATCAGCATTACCCGCGAGTCAGCATACGGAGATTATTTCATAGAACTCTCAGTTGTCGTCCCTGGAGTATTTGGCTTCCTATGACGTTAGAGTTGATGACGAACGTTTTGCTGTTTGGAAACATTTTGTGCTTTGCTTACTTCCTCTGCTTTTGTCATTTATTTATGTTCGTACGTTTCATTTGAGGGGCAAGTAGTTCTTTATTGTGCTTTAGTTTCTTCCGAGTGCCACCGGGTGAGATAGGCTCAGTGCAACAAGAGTTGACACTGCAGATACTCCATCAGGGAAGTGCTGTGTTCGAATCCCGACGATAGCGGATTTTGGACACAAGATAAACCGCTATGAATTCAGGTATCTTAATGTTAGTAGTTGAAGTTGCGAGCTAGCCAGATTCAGACATTAATCGTAACATTGATATCGACTATCCCACTCATGAAATTGAAACCAATAGTGTTTAAATGCCTCAATTAGGGCGGTGTGTCTAAACAAATGTAGGTTTTCCATACTACCCCTCGCGAATAAGCCGCGATCATCCATCTTAGGAGGGGGTGATATATGTCGATCGCTTTGTTGATGTGCAATAAATCGCGTATGTTCTATAACGTAACCTCTTTCAGTTATTTACAACACTAGGCGCATTTTGGAAATATCTTAGGCGTAATTTTCGTCCGTAGAATACTTCCATTCAATACCACTCGTGCATTGGAAATTCTTTGATAAATCCCCTCCTCGATTTACGATTCGGGGATTTATCCACAATTTCCAAAGCACTCGTGATATTACCTATGATATTACGATGTCAAGTCATGACTTAGATGCTTCGCATTGCTCGGTGACGCCGCAAAGAAACAAACAAATAAGCCGTGTCTGGAGGGGAATTCTAACGGTCGGCTGCTCTGATCGGTAGTTTTCCGTGGTTTCTACAATCAATACCTATCAAATACAGGAGCCGTACTGTAACAAACAGGGCACGGACCTCGCGTGAACTTCGTTTCCTCTTCCTTGACCTATCCTCACCCGTTACTTGCACACACATGTACTTTGTACTACCACACATGCCGGGAGTTTAGACCTTGTCCCCGGTAGAGCGGTGCTCCGTTGTAGATACACCCGGAGAATGGAAATCCTGCACGTTTATGTGTAGTTCGGCGCCGTCTCTTATCATTTGTCGCAGGAGGAACGCCACCGCCTCCCGAGACATGACATGCACTATACTTACGGGACCAATAACCATTGTTATTGACGCGCTGGAAAACTCAAAATAATCAGTCAATAAACAATCGGTGTGACTTGTATTATGTTTAAGATTAGTTCCTCTGTTGCGAACCGCATAAAATACATAGCTGAATTTGTTTGCCATCATCAATGCAAATCTGTGGGGACTTTCTGTTGCAGCCCCAGAGAACGTCACATCTTGAACGAGCTACTCCCACCCCGTCCCTGTAGAGTAGGGATGGGCAATTTAATCGCGATTGGAACAACAGTCGATTATTTTATGCGATTAATCGAAAAATTCAATAGATTTTTGAACACCGATTAAGGATCCGATTGAACACCGATTATTACATCAATTAATTTTTCCGATTTTTAGCTCGATTATTTTAATTCAAATATTCAATTTCAAGACTAGTAAAATATGAAAGAACATCACTCCTCTTGAACTTAAGTAACGGAATTCCAGTTCTGCTTATATCTCTCCAACTCTAAAACATAGTAGAGACAAATATACGCCATTAATTTCATGTTAGTAAAACTAATAAAATGAAAAGTCACTGTGTATGATCTAATATTGTGTAAAAATGTGAATAAAAAGTGTATGATCTAATATTTTTAGTGATGGTATTATATTGAGTAGAAAATAAGAAAGAGAAAGAATTACAAGTTTTCTTAAAATCATTTTCAACTGAGTTCATTATTACATTACAATTATTGGAGTTACTGTTTCTAGAAATTCTGCGAACATTTTCCTTTTAAATTGAGTTGCAGTCGTTTTTTATGAGTACGTGTGGAATAAATATAAGGTAATTAAGTAAAGAATAAACAAATATTATTAATTAAATCGTGCCGTACTTCTAAAAAACTACTAAACGATTAATTAATTTACAAATTAAACATTTTACGCATTTGACACATTATTTAAAACATGTGAAAAATTAATCGACTATACAAGATAAATCGATTAATTCGGAACGACTAAGCGATGCATATTAATCTAATAATATATTAAGATATTAATCGATTATTATTTAATAATCGCTCATCCCTACTGTAGAGTATCGCTTCGGAAAACCTGCTGGGATAGCTCTTTTGTATGATTTCCGGTTCTTGTAAGGTATATGGTTACGGCAGCTAGTGACTGCCAGATGGTATTCGCTTGTTGACGCCAATTCAGCGTTAGAATTACGACTTCCGGTGCCTAAGATTTACTTGACACTTACGCCGAACGGTTGCAGGAGAACATAGTGACGAAGGAACGTTGGAATGTGAAACGAAAGAACGAGGTCTGTTTCCGTGAACTTCTTCTCCACTTTTCCGCCCTACACTATAATATTGAAAGGCAGTTGTACCTCAACAATACGGAATCGAATTTTCGGTCATAAAATTTGTGATTATAGTTCTTTTGAGATATAAATGTGCTCACACGTCAAGATTAAGGTGTATTAGCGTTGTTCCTAGTATGTTTTAGATTGGCGCAGGTGACGAGGTAGTTGGGAGTTAGTAGTGAGTAGTCAGGAGTTAGGAGTGAGCAGTCGGCAGTTAGGAGTGAGCAGTCGGCAGTTAGGAGTGAGCAGTCGGCAGTTAGGAGTGAGCAGTCGGCAGTTAGGAGTGAGCAGTCGGGAGGAAGGAAAGATCTCGCGCGGTCCGTGGCCCGTTTGTTAGGATGCTCCGGCATTCGCCTGGTATTGATCGGAGAACTACCGATCAAAGTAGCGGGAAACTAGAACTCTTCTTGAGACAGCTACTGAACTCAACGTAGCTATACAGCAAGGGTCAAAAATCTTGTTCCCGACGGGACTCGAACCTAGAACCTCCCAGTCAGAGGCACTGCAGTGACATCAGTTGATGCCCTGAGCCACCTCTCCCGGTGTGCGTCTGTCGGTTCGTCCATCTGCCTCGACGTCTTGCCGTTCATCTGTAGTTCCGTCTGTCGGTCTGGTCCGTTTCCGTCTGTCGATTTTGTGTGCGCGACCATCCGCCTGACGTACCCTCGGCTTTTCCGCCGTCAGCAAGTCTACCGAGAGCGACGCCGAAATACGAGTCGCAGCATCGAACTGTCCATCCGTGCGCTGTGCGAGTGTTCGAAAGGATTTTTTTTTCTCGTTGCTCCGCTGCCCGAGCCCGCCCTCGTGGGTGCGCCGTCTGACGGGAGAATCGATGCGCGGGCAAGGCGGCCACGCAGGTGGCTGCGGGGGAGGGGCAGAGGCGGGTCAGGGCGGGGAGGGGCGTGGTGTCTGCTAGCTGGGATTCCTGCATGCGAGACGGTGTGGGGCGAGGCGGGGCGAGGTGGGTGAGGCGGGGATAGCAGGACCAGGTACGGCGAAGCGGGAGGATGAGTGGTGTCAGTACGTCGGGTTTCCTGCATGCGAGGCGGGGCGGAGCGGGGAAAGGCGGAGCAGGGAAGGGCGGGGCGAGGCGAGGCAAGGTGGGGCGGAGTGGGAAGGGCGGAGCAGAGAAGAGCGTAGAGGGGAAGGGCGTAGCGGGGAAGGGCGTGGCGGGATGGGCGTGGCGGGATGGGTGCAGCGGGGAAGGGCGTAGCGGTGAAAGAGATAGCGGGGAAGGGCGTAGGGAAAGGCGACGCGGGGAAGGGCGTAGCTAGAAACGGCTGGGATGGGAAAGCGGGGTGAGGCGTGGCCAGGCAAGGTGGGTGGAAAGCGGGGAATGGTGGGTCGCGGCGGGCTGGGATTTGGCGGAGCAGTGTGTGCTTGGATAAGGCGGGGATGGGCAGGACGGGAAGAGGCGGGCGTGGTATGTCCAAGTCGGGATTCCAACATGCGGGGCGAGGCGGGGCGGCGCGAGGCAGTGGGAGTGGGCAGGACCAGGTAGGGAGGGGAGAGGGGGTGAATCAGAGGGGACGGCGTGAGGGAGGGAAGGTCCGGGAGAGTGAGGCGGGGCAGGGAAGGTGCAAAGCGTGGGTGGAGTCTGGAATCCCAGCATGCGAGATGAGGCGGAGCGGGTGGTGGTGTGTGTAGGGCGGAATTCCCGCCAGGGGGCGAGGCGAGGCGTGGCGTGGCGCGGGTGGGCGGGGCCGCGCTGGGCCCTTGTGCGACGGCGCTGCAGCCAGTACTTTTCCACTCCGCTCCGCAGAGCCTCCGCCGGCGGCGCCCCGCTCGCTTTCTACCAAGCGGACGCACGCGGTGGGCGCGCGCGCCAAACTCCACGACAAAACAACATTAATAGTATAATTAATAATAATAATACAATTGATAATAATATATTAATAATAATAATAAAATTACTATTATTATTAATAGTTTTAATAATAATATGATTAATAATAATATAATTAGTAATTTCAAAACGGATTCTCATAGTCATCAACTCGGGCAGGGGAAAAACAAAATGGATTAAAGAAGTTGAGGAGGATCTCAGACAAGCACACATTACAATAAATGATGCAGAAAATAGAAAATAATTCAGGTACACTATCAAAAAACATACATTTGACACCGAAAGCAAGAAGAGGCCAGGATGTAAATGGACAGCAGAGCGGAAGAAACAACACATTGAACACATGAAGAAAATATGGGCCCAGAGAAAACACAAACAATCATCATAAAGGAATTCAAGTTCAAACGCTCTCTTGAAATGTGAATAATAATAATAATAATAATAATAATAATAATAATAATAATATAATTAGTAATGTATTGTATGTGTTTGGCATTTTGCGTCGGTAGTCCGACTTCGCCGGCCAGCTATCGGTGTCCCCCATGCCTGGGTCTAGTTAAATTCCCATGCTTGGGGGTAGGAGCGACATGAGGCGAACATGTATTCTCATCACCGTAACTAGCAAGATCCGCCTGTGTCAGCTTTTTCTTCGTCATACAGTTACAGGAACTGGGACGATTTTAAAGGAAAGCTACAACTCTATTTTTGCCTCGACCGGGAGTCGAAACCGGGACCACTGCACGGGAAGCTAGTACTTGGCCATGACCCGTCCCAGAGGATTTAATTAATAATAAAAATATAATTGATATGCTTCATCACTCTCAGGGATTACGCTGTTAGCCTGTTCCGTCTTCACTCCAACCATCTTTACCTTGGACGTCCTATCTGTCTTCTTCCTGAAGGTTTATAAGACAATATTGATTTTGTTATTCTTGTATTATTCATTCTATGTATATGTTGTATCCAACGATGTTTACTTTCTTTAATGCGGTCATTCATGGAAAGTATGTTTACATCAGATCTAATCTTCTCATTCCGTTTTTGATTCAATATCGAGCAAACCTTCATTCTCCTTAGTAATTTCACCTCTGCTGTTTGTATTCGTGATGACTATTTTGCTATTAGACTATAATTAATAATAATATAATAAATAATAATAAAATAATGATTTACCATCAAATGCTGGACTGTGTGTCAGGATATACACCTTTAGGGTAATTTTGCTTTCTTTCGGATCCTGCGCTTAATATAAATATTGTACAAACCATTAAAAATCTTTCAGCAACCATTTGACAACATTATTCTCCCTTAAACATTCTGATCACTGCTTGAATATCCTGACATGTGACATGAAGCACCAATGGTGCTTCAATAGACTGCAGGTTGCAGCTCTATCGAATATCGGAAAAGTAGTTTTCAAAGTTCAAAACATTGATATATAATAAAATGTAAACAATTCATGTAAATTAATTACAACTAAGTTAAATATATATTGTCTATATTCAAATATTACTTGTGTAATTCAATTCTTATTCACCTTGTCAGGTATATACATCTTCCGCGCTCGCGGTTCTGGCGTTGACTAAAGCTGGTTACCCCTCCAAGTGATCCTCGGAAGAAGTGGCTCAGGGCATCAGCTGATGTCACTGCAGTCCCTCTGATCGAGAAGTCCTAGGGTTCTACTCCCGACGGTGGCAGGATTTTCCACACTAGCTAGTCAGCTAGTTCGAATTCAGTCGTCTGGAGGTGAATTCTAGCGGCCGGCTGCTCTGATCGTTAGTTTTCCGTGGTTTCTCTGATCAACACCAGGCGAATACCAGAGCAGTACCCTACCAAACGGGCCACGGACCGCGCGCGATCTGTCCTCCCTCTTCCTTGTCCTATCGTCTCCCCTTACACACACACTTACACTTACATGCACTACACTACCACATATTCCTGGAGACCGGTCGGGAGCTTAGAGTTTGTCCCGGCTGGGGCGGTGCCCCGCTGGTGGGATATATCTGGTTGAGGAAAACCCCGTTAGTCGACGGTAGGTCGGCGCCGGATCTAGCCAACCAGCGGGGGAAGATCACCGCCATCTCCCGAGAGAAAAAACATGCACCACACTTACAGGACTCTTGACCATATCAGTTGACGCGCCCAGAATCACTGTGAATCATTTAATCCCTCCAAGTGATCTGAAATAGTCGGATAAACTTTATTCATTCATTCCGCGTCTCTTCCTCATTGTAAGTCGGCGTCTGGTGGCACAAAGGCGTATTAATAGCTGGAATAGCCTGCGGAGGCACGCCTTCGCTGTCCAAGACAAAAGCAAAACGCAGGCGTCTTGCTTTGGCAGCTTTTGATCCTGCTAACAACAGAAGAGTTTCACTCTTGAGTTTATTGTGGAGTCACGTGATCATCTCTCCTCCACGTGATGTTGGCACCCCTGAGCACGTTCTGCGGGAGGTTATCGCCACGTGGATGAAACCGTCCGAGGTAGGGCAGGGGACCATGGCCCCCTTGATCACTCCCCTATAGCATTACGTAATGAAACGCTTCCCCTGTTAAATATATTCAGGACGTGATTTTCTGTTTATTAACATGACGTTTTGGGATTTTTTTGTGAGGGGCTTCTGTGTAAATTGGTCGTAATTGCAGGTAAAGTTATACAACAATATTTATATTTTATCATTTTTATACAAATAGTTATTTTTACAATATTTTATTAATATTTGTGTTTATTAATATGCTGGATAATCAGAAACTGTAAATCTATTTCTTTAAAACAAAATGGTGGAATTTCTAATTTCTTACTTTTCTATTGTTGTCTGTCACATTTTCTGTTAATCATTGTTTGAAAATTGTTCCATATTGGAACCTATGGTCAAACGTTTCTCACAATCCATGCTATGGATTTCGGCTACCCTTCAAAAACGTAAAAGGTTTCATTGTCAATATTCGGGCAAAAGAAAGATGACACGAATGACTGCAAGGAATACGAAAACGAAGTTTAAGAATCTTGGGCACATCGTTTCCGACTTATGCAGGATGGCAACGTCTAATCTAGACTCATGTCTACTTCCAATGGCTTACGAACAGGGAACGGATTCATATGGACTAAAAATATACAAAATATGTAAATTTATATGAAGTTATTCTTATCTAAATATGGAGTTAAATATGGACTTAATGTGATAAAAAATGACTGTGGTAAAATAATATTTTATTGTTGGTTGATAAAACTTCATCTTTAAATTTTGACATGTAACTTGTATTTTCACACTGGCTGATAGTGCTCCTTTTGACATTCACTCTGGGTTAACAGAGAGATTATGAGAAGTGGACCAACACAGTATCCTGACTGATTGTAACTGACAATGAGGAGCTGTGCAAGTTGAATTAAGTCTATGACGTCATGCGATTTCGGGATGGCAGCCTCAGAGGAAAGGAGAAGGGGTTGTGTGGATAGTGAAACGAGGTGCTTTGCCCACAGATGAGACATGTCTACTTCCAATCGCTTATGAGCGCGTCTAGTTCTGAGCTCATTATTCCCGTAATTCGAGTGTTTGTTATGTGGTAGGAGGCGACGGTGCTCCTTCCTCGTCGACGCGTGAGGTCCACCGCCGATCTATACCTTTGCAGGGCATTTGAGGTAATTTTGAGGTAATTGTGAGGTAATTCCTCCCGCGGGACATCGCCGCAGCCGGAAATCATTCAGTGCTCGGCATGTGTGGTGGTGTAATGGATGTTAGTATGTGTGTGTGTAAGGGGTGAGAATAGGATAAGGAAGAGGAAGGAAAGATCGCGCGCGGTCCGTGGCCCGTTTGTTAGGGTACTGCTCCGGCATTCGCCTGGTGCTGATCGCAGAAACCACGGAAAACTACCGATCAGAGCCGCCGGCCGCCAGAATTCCCCTTCGCGGATGAACTCTACTTTGCTACTTAGCCAGTGTCGAAATTACTTCCACCATTGGGATTCGAACCCTAGTACCATCGGGTGAGAGGCACTGCAATGGCAACAGTTGGCAGTGGCCGCTGGAATGGCACAGAGCTAAATCAACCGGGTGGAGTTTTGAGCTAAGCCCGATGTTAACGTATGTTTCCATGTAACGTGTGTTACAACGTAACGAGTGTTGCAACCCGATTAGTGTTGTGACGAAACATATATTGCAACGTAAAGTGTGTTGCAATGTAACGTGTGTTGCAACCATATTTGTGTTGCGACGTTACATATATTGCAACGTAACTTGTGTTGCAACACACGTTATGTTACAACGTAACGTATATCGGAACGTAACGTGTGTTGCAACTCGAGTTCTGTTGCGACGTGACATATATTGCAACGTAACTTGTCTTGCAACACAAGTTATGTTGCGATGTAACGTATATTACAACGTAACGTATGTTGCAACTCGAGTTGTGTTGCGACGTAACATATTTTGCAACGTAACGTATATCGGATCGTAACGTGTGTTACACCATAACGTGTGTTGCCACACGAGTTGTATTGCGACGTAACTTATATTTCAACGTAACGTGGGTTGCACCGTTACGTTGCGTGCGTTGTAGCAAAACGTACGTTGCATGTCAACGTGCGTTGCGCGTGGTGTCGCCCGTGTCGTTGAATCTTCTCTGGACTGACATCGTGTTGGAGGAACGGCGTCCTGGCCCACTGTGCGCCCGTGGCGGCTGCGTCGGGAATTCGCGCGGTGCCCGTCCCGGCTCGTGGCGTCGCGTCGCCCGCGGCAGCCGCTGCCGGTGCTGCAGCCTGGCGGCGGCGGCCGGCGACGACGCACTCCTGCTGCAATGTCAAGAGCCGCACGCGGCGACCGTCTATGAAACGGGGCAAGGTGGTGTGGAGCGGGGACATTTTTAATGGTCAAAGTTCGAAACCTTTAGAGAAGCGCGGCGGCGGGGGGAGGGGGGGAAGGATGGAAAGGGGAGGGGGCAGAGGAGGAGAGTTTTCTTAAGCCCGCCTTCAAAGTACGCTACGTGCTCTGATAGACATGAAGAACACTTACCTATAGGCGATTTTTATGGCTTGCACTTCATACACTTTGTCCCCACCGCATTTTAATGTCCAAATTACATTCAAAGGCAAGTTTTCTCGCTTCGCTCGCCCGGAGCCAAGTCACGGCGAGGCTCGCGCTACGCCCTCGCGATCACAATCTTGAGTCTATCCACCGCATAATTACCAATTCAGTTTAATAAGGAAGCACTTCAGTAAGTACTTTATAAAAAAAAACTCGGATCAAACCGTGGCAACGAATTCGAACGATGAAAGCTTTGTGTATCACAGAGGCACACACCACGATCGCAGGCAGCACTGTTTTCTAATGGAGCACCGGCAAGACACCAGGGTGAAATTGCCTCCCCTAACTTACGACGTCACGTTGGTGACCAATTATTGTAATCGCCTAACTACCCCTCGTCCCCTCCACTGTGGATTACCCCCTCGCCGGAGTGCCGGTGTAAACGACTTCTTTAGGTTGTACGCTGTTCTAGACTTCACCTTTTGTATTTGTGTCTTTTTTACAACTAGATTACATTACCACTTAGTCACTTTGACGTGATAGGTGTGAGTCCATGAGTCACGCTTCTACCTACACACACAGATCGTCTTACATTTTCATTTACATCTCCCCTTTTTTATCACATTTTTGATTTTACATAGATTGAACATATTTTGTAATTACATAAACCTTTTTCATTCTATAAATGCTTATCTACACTTACTCCTTATTTCACCACCTATTAGGTTTGATTTTTGATTGATTTATTGATTTTCTCGTGTTTCTGGGCGCGTCAACTGCTTCGTTCATTAATCCCGTTAGTGTAGTGCATGCATTTTCTCGGGAGATGGCGGTGATCTTCTCCCGCTGGGTGGCGAGATAGCGGGGTTTCCCCCCTAACCAGGACTCTGCCTCCATCGGGACACCGCCCCAAGCTACAAGTTCTAAGCTCCCCACCGGTCTCCCGGAATATGTGGTAGTGTAGTGCATGTTAGTGCGTGCGTAAGGGGTGAGGATAGGACAAGAAAGAGGAGGGAAAGATCGCGTGCGGTCCCTTTGGTAGGGTAGGGTACTGCTTGGGCATTCGCCTGGTGTTGATCGGAGAAACCACGGAAAACTACCGATCACAGCAGCCGACCTCCAGAATTCTCCTCCAGACAGCGAGTGAATTCGACCTCGCTGAAAAGCTAGTGTGGAAAACCCTGCCGCCGTGAGGAGTGGGAACCTAGGACTTCCCGGTCAGAGGCGCTGCAGTGACATCAGTTGATGCACTGAGCTAACGCTACGGGTACCACCTATTAGGGACCATCCATAAATTACGTGAGGTACTTAGAGGGGGAGGGGGTCAAGCGAATCTCACCTAATCTTAGTCTCGGCGAACATCAATAAGGGGACCGTGAGGGGAGTCAGTGAGGCAGGTAAAGGGGTCTTGAGAAGCGGGTGGAAGGCGAGATGTAGGGTGGGCGGTGACTGCGGGTGGGGGAGGGCGTGGCGAGATGGTGTGAAGGAGGGGGAGAGGGTGTGGAGAGTTGTCGTGGCGGAGGGCAGCCGGGGGTGGATTTGTGAGGCTGGAGAGAGGGAGAAGGGGGAATGGCCGGTGGAAGGGGGTGTAATGAAGGAGTGCGTACCGGAAGAAAGTGCTCTTTTCTGCAAAACAAAAGAGCTGCATGAAAGAGTTTCTGATGAATGAAGGCGCCGGTGCTTTTAACCTTCAAACAACAAGGCTCCTCTGAGTGTCAATTTAGGCAAGGCTGTGTCATACATGACACCTATAGTATATCTTCCGGTATGTCAATGGATTAATTGTTTCTAATTATCAAATACACGTCCCTTCACATTTAGAAGGCTATATATTCTGACAATAAATAAAAAAAATCCACAAAAATGTTTGCGTAAATAAAATTTATTTGCAGGAAAAGTAAAAGAGAACTTGCGCCACGTCAATTTTCATATAATGGCAGAAATCATATTTCCATGACCTTTCTGATGGGCCAGGATCTTCCTTTTTCTTCAGCATGGTTGTTATTTCGTTTCGAAGGATTTTTCGAAGGGATTTGTTTATCATTCTCTTCTCTAAGTATGGTTTTGTGAAAGAGAATACTAGGTCTTTCTCACCAAAAAATACTTCATTGGCCAACTTTAGTTTTACGAGTATTTGTTTTTGAGCGACACAATTTATCAAAAACATCTACTCCGTCTTTGGTTATATTATGAAATAAAACTATCTCAGATTTTTCCGTCTAGGAATCAATGTAACCTATAGAGTGCATGGATGATGATATCACGTTCTTCATGTGATTTGGAGTGTATAAAACCAACAAATTGTCAGGATCATACATAAATAACATTCCAACAGGACGCTTTGCATTCAAATCATGTTGAGGGATTTCAGTTTTATTGTTCCTCATTGTATCCACAATGGGTCAGTTTATTTTTTGGTCGGTTCTTGGGTTCATTCGCGAGAGTTGTACCAATTATCTGGCGTCATGTATCTATTTGTACCAATAATTCGTTCAATTAGTCAGAAGTTCATTGCAAAAATCTTCTTCTGTTAGAAAACCTGAATTCGTTTTTGGATAGTCTGCACAATTTTTAACAAAAAGAATAATGCTGTGTCACGTATGACAAACATTAACATAGACGTAACACTACTGATCACTGAGTGAAAGGAGAGCGATACAACTTCTACAGAGTGTAGTTAAATAATGGATAGCAGGGTAATTAAGGGATATAGCCACATCCGACGCGAAATGACATGCACGCGTGCGAAGAACTGCGGTGGGTGTCATATATGACACAGCCTTGACGTTTAAAGGTTAATGCTTCTCAACGCTCAAGGTTCAGTCGTGTACGTAGTTGCATCGTCGCAGGACTCCGTTGAAAGGTGAGATACGAGGCCACTTCTTGGGACCGCCGTGCCCTCAGGGGTTGATGGTCCAAGAGGCTCACTGCTGCTACGACCGCCGCACTCATTACACCTGCCTCTGCTGAGGCTGTGACCGAGACGTCCTAGGGTTTGACTGGAAGGGTAGACTCAGTGCATCAACTGATGTCACTGCAGCGCCTCTGACCGGGAGGTCCTAGGTTCGAAGCAGGATTTTCGGCACTAGCTTTTCAGCTAGGTCGAATTCAGTCGCTGCCTGGAGGAGAATTCTAGCGGCCGGCTGCTCTGATCGGTAGTTTCTCCGATCAACACCAGACGAATGCCGGAGCAGTACCCTATCAAACGGACCACGGACCGCGCGCGATCTGTCCTTCCTCTTCCTTGTTCTATCCTCTCCCCTTACACTAACATGCACTACACTACCACATATTCCGGGAGACCGGTCGGGAGCTTAGAGCTTGTCCCGGCTGGGGTAGTGCCCCGCTGGTGGGAGAGTCCTGGTTAAGGGGAAAACCTCATTAGCTGACGGTAGGTCGGCGCCGGATCTCGTCATCCAGCTGTAGAAGATCACCACCGTCTCCCAATAAAAAATGCACTACACTTACGGGACTAGTGACCAAAGCAGTTGACGCGCCCGGAAACACGAAAAATCCCTCAATCAATCAATCCATCTTACGGTTTGAGCCTCGACGGTGGTGCATTTTCGACCACAGCTAGAGAGCTAGGTCGAAATCAGCGGCTGTTTGGACAAAAATTCTAGCGACTGAATGCCGGAACAACTGATACTTTAACGAACGCTCCAAAACAACGCATGATCCTCATCACCTTTCCGTCATTTAAGGAGCACAATCTTAAGTTGAGGGAGTATGATTTAAGGAGCACAATCTTAAGTTGAGTGGGCGTCATTTAAGGAGCCCAATCTTAAGTTGAGGGAGCATCATTTAAGGAGCACAATCTTAAGTTGAACGAAGATTATTTAAGTAGCACAATCTTAAGTTCAACGAAGATTATTTAAGTAGCACAATCTTAAGTTAAGCGAGCATGAGTTAAGGAGCACAATCTTAAGATGAGAAAGCATCATTTAAGGAGCACAAGAGCACAATCTTAAGTTGAGAAAACATCTATTAAGGAGAAGAATCTTACGTTGAGTGGGCGTTATTTAAGGAGCACAAACTTACGTTGCGTGCGCACCATGCAAGCAGCACACTGTGAGTGGATGTGGAGTGGCTTCGAAGGAGTTACCCCAAGGGCGCGGACGCTGTGGGAGCCCGGAAGGAGCCGGGTTGACATCCCAGCGTGGGCACCGCTGCTCGCTTGTTCTCGCGGGTGACCTCGCATTGTGATGAATTCGCGAAGCAAGGACCTCGAGTTTGTTAATGATGTGACCGCATTAGGTCTTCCGAGGTTCTGTGCGTCAAGAGCTACAGGAACCCCACACTTCATGTGGAGTGACGGCCGGCCGTCATGCCTCTGATGGATGGAACTTGTAATATGTAACGAAATATTGCGAGGTGGCACCTGTTCCAATGAGATACTGACGAGATTTGGTACCAGCACTTACTTGTTTCGTAATTTAACTTGTAAAAAAAGTGTAACAAAAACCAACTTTAACAAAACTGTAACTGTAACTGTACCTAAATTGTTAGTATAGGCATTTTTCATTTACGATCAAAACGTCGAAAGCCTAAAACATGGAGCACAAAACATCGATGTTATAAAAACACTGGCTGCAATATATCTATGTTTAATGTTAGTATGTATTAATGTTTGTATGTATGTGTAATGTATATTAATATTTAGGTATGTAGTTCTCCCAGAAACACATACCTAAATATGTTGAATAAAAATCCTGCGAAGATTTTGCCAACCGATTTGCCTTGTCGCATAAAATCAAATGAGCTAATGATCGCCACTATAGGTGCTGTGTCATCCAGAATACAGTAGAATTGCTTGAAAAACAATAACACCACACCATAATCTTTTTGTGAGAAATTTTGATTAGTGATTCCAGGTGATTTCGGATTAGTAATTAATGACTCCGTTTGAATGGTGATTCCGGGCGTGTCAACGGCTAAGTTCATTAATCCCATAAGTGTAGTGCATGTTTTTCTCGTGAGGTGGCGGTGATCGTCCCCTGCTGGATGGTGAGATTCGGTGCCGATCTATCTGTCGCTTAGCGGGATTTTCCTCAACAATGTATCACCCGCTAGCGAGGCAACGCCCCGACCGGGACGAGCTCTAAGATCCCGACCGATCTCCCGTAATATGTGGTAGTGAAGTGCATGTTAGTGTAAGTGTGTGTGTGTGTGTGTAAGGGGAGACGATAGGACAAGGAAGAGGAAGGAAAGATTACACTTGGTCCGTGGCCCGTTTCTTAAGGTACTGTTACGACACTCACCTGGTGTTGATCGGAGAAACCACAGAAAATTATCGATCAAAGCAACCGGCCGCTAGAATTCTCCTCCAGTGGATTAACTCGGCCTAGCTTCCTAGCTAGTGTCGTCAACAGTCCTGCCACCACCCTGGGAACTCAAACCTAGAACTTTCCGGTCAGAGACACTGTAGTAACATCAGTTAAGTCTCCTCCAGACAGGGTTGAATTCGACCTCGCTATCTAGCTAGTGTGGAAAATTTCCATCGTCGGGACTCGAACCTAGGATCTCCCGGTCAGAGGCAAAGCAATGACATCAGTTGATGCCCTGAGCCACCTCTCCTGGAGGGGGCAGTGGGGGAATGCGGCGGGGGGGAGGATTGGGGGAGGGGAAGCGTGGGGGAAAGGCATAGGGGAGGGGAGGCGTGGGGGAGCGGAGGCGTGGGGGAGGGGAGGCGGGGGGGAGGGGAGGCGTGGGGGAGGGGAGGCGTGGGGGAGGGGAAGTGTGGAGGAGGGGAGGCGTGGAGGAAGGAAAGTGTCGGGAGGGGAGGTGTGGGGGAGGGGGGGCGAGGAGGAGGGAAGGCGTAGAGGAGGGGAGGCGTGGGGGAGGGGCGGCGTGGAGGAGGAGATGCGTGGGGGAGGGGAGGCGTGGGGGAGGGGAAGTGGGGGGGACGGGAAACGGTGGTCGGAGGCCGCGACGCGCCGTCTCGCCTCTCGGGCTGCGAGAGGTGGGGGTGGCGGCGGCGGCGTCTGGTATCGACCCAGGCCCCGCGGCGGCGACGTGAGGTGAGAGGCGGCGCCGTCTCGCGGCGAGGGTCGCTATCGACCCCGCCCGGCCCCTCCCCTCCCCTCCACCGCCAGGCCTGCCTCCGCCCCTGGCCCGTCTGCCTCGGCCGGGGCGCAATCGCTCCCCTCCCTCTCGCCCCTCACGCCCACTCCGCCTCGCGTAAGTTTACATTAATAATGCGTCCCTATCAGGAATTTCCGTATTACATTAAAGTAATCATCATGAACGTACATTCAATTCCATATACTCATGTATATTACAATGCAAGAGTCAAAGGTTTATGATACTATCAACTCCGCCTCGCGTAAGTTTACATTAATAATGCGTCCCTATCAGGAATTTCCGTATTACATTAAAGTAATCATCATGAACGTACATTCAATTCAATATACTCATGTATATTACAATGCAAGAGTCAAAGGTTTATGATACTATCAACTCCGCCTCTCGTAAGTTTACATTAATAATGCGTCCCTATCAGGAATTTCCGTATTACATTAAAGTAATCATCATGAACGTACATTCAATTCCATATACTCATGTATATTACAATGCAAGAGTCAAAGGTTTATGATACTATCAACTCCGCCTCTCGTAAGTTTACATTAATAATGCGTCCCTATCAGGAATTTCCGTATTACATTAAAGTAATCATCATGAACGTACATTCAATTCCATATACTCATGTATATTACAATGCAAGAGTCAAAGGTTTATGATACTATCAACTCCGCCTCGCGTAAGTTTACATTAATAATGCGTCCCTATCAGGAATTTCCGTATTACATTAAAGTAATCATCATGAACGTACATTCAATTCCATATACTCATGTATATTACAATGCAAGAGTCAAAGGTTTATGATACTATCAACTCCGCCTCTCGTAAGTTTACATTAATAATGCGTCCCTATCAGGAATTTCCGTATTACATTAAAGTAATCATCATGAACGTACATTCAATTCAATATACTCATGTATATTACAATGCAAGAGTCAAAGGTTTATGATACTATCAACTCCGCCTCTCGTAAGTTTACATTAATAATGCGTCCCTATCAGGAATTTCCGTATTACATTAAAGTAATCATCATGAACGTACATTCAATTCAATATACTCATGTATATTACAATGCAAGAGTCAAAGGTTTATGATACTATCAACTCCGCCTCGCGTAAGTTTACATTAATAATGCGTCCCTATCAGGAATTTCCGTATTACATTAAAGTAATCATCATGAACGTACATTCAATTCAATATACTCATGTATATTACAATGCAAGAGTCAAAGGTTTATGATCCTATCGACTCCGCCTCGCGTAAGTTTACATTAATAATACGTCCCTCTCAGGAATTTCCGCATTACTTTAATGTAAATTACATTGTTGTGATTTGTATAAGTGTGTCTTTGAGAAAGGCATCAGAAGAGCACAAGGAAGAGAAAAGGCCCGATCGCGCGCTGTTCGTGGCCCGTTTGTTAGGGTAGTGCTCCCCCATACTCCTGATACTGGTCTCAGAAACTACGGAATAAACATCAGAGCAGCCGGCCGCTAGAATTCTGCTCGACCTAGCCATATACAGTGCCGACGCTAGACATGAGCAGATCGAGCGAACGACCTGGGACCCGCAAGTCAAGGGTCCAGATGATGGGACGGATGAGAATAAGTAGTAAAAAAAATTTAAAAAAATTAAACTGGAGGAAATAGTTATTGTAATTTTATAAGTCGCGATACAGCAGTCTGTGATTTCATAAAATTTTAATTTTTTTACCATAAATAGTTAATTATAGTCAATACTTACTATACTAGGTAGGACTCAGCGAAATGAAACAAATGACGCAAACCTTAAAATAGGTTGTGCTGAAATTCATATTTATTATTTCATGTATTTAACAAATTATTTACTAAATACAACAATTTCTTTTAGCATTTTAAGCTCACCATGTAAATTGTATTATTTGATCACTGAATACTTTTACTTAAAACTATTGTTTAAATTGTCGAAAATCTATTTCTGGCTTAAACGTAATTTTTGTTTTCTTGAAATGAAATGACGAATGCAATTTCTTGATACAAAATTTCACATTTTTAATTTTTCAGGGGGGGGGGGAGTTCGTTTCAACTTTACCGTGGGTCCAAAATTGTCTAACTCTGGCGCTGGTTATTTTGCTAAAATGGAAAAGTCTCTGTTGTCGGGGCTCAAACTCTAGGACTCTCCGGTTAGAGTTGACTCAGTGTTAACTCAGCCGCTGTGATTGGGAGAGAAATGAAGACAAATGGCGTTTGAAAGCCTTTCAACTGCAGAAATTTATGAACGAGGCGAAGGTGACTGCAGCTGCCAAAACGAATTCTCTGTTCGCCATCTTCTCGTAAAGTTCAAAAGTGGACGGAGCCCATAATGTAATGCTCGCAAGAAAACTCGTCTCGTAGTCGGGAAACTGTCTTTGCTGGAATTGCCCATATCCGTCCACCCAGCAGCTCGGAGCCCAGGTACAGGAATGAATTCGCAAGAAGACCTAAAGAACCCGTCTCCTGACACGACTACCTACAGCACATTTCATTTTATGTGGTGTTGTTATGTTTATCCACATTAGTTACGTAAACTCAAACATTATGCCAATTATAATAAATTTTGTAATGAAGTTCTTTACCGCCCTACCGTGGTAATGTACTTCATTACCAAACTAGGACGGTAAATTAATGACATACTTTGCCACTATTCGTTTGAAAATATTTTGGACTTCTTTGTCTTCTACCCTACACTTTTTCCCTTTTAAAAACGCTAATAACAGTAAACTTGCTGTTATCAATGTTTTCTTGGCTGACCGGTTTATAATACCGGTCGCATAGTACTGCGGTGTCACTGTTTTGTTGCTGCCCTGAGGAAGCCTGCGACCGGACAGACGAAACGTCGACCTCTCAACCAATGACACTGCGTTTCTCGAACAGGCAAGAAGACAGGAACTCGAGCCGCGGAAGCTTATGTTTACATTTGATATCAATGTTGACATTAAGTGATATTGTACTCTTTAACATGGAGTAGTGGGATCAAAGAATACTTGGTTTCTGCTTTTCTAACTTGCCAGAAAAGTAAGAAATAAAAACTTTTTCCGATATGAAATGAACGTTTATTTTCCACACTAGTCTTTGAATACTAAATACTCACGCTCATATTTCTTTCTTGACTTGTTGGGAAACAATGATTCAAAAGTGGCATTTACTGCTATTTCATTCCAAATCAGAATTCACTCATATTCACTCATGACGAAAAGTATACTCCAAGTGTGTCTCAATTGGTGTCCTTGATGAGAACAGTGTCGCTACTTATGGAACAAATGTGAATACTAATTGAAGACGTAGAACGAAATTTCACATTACGTCTAATAAATTTTTACTAAGTAGATAAAACGTACGATATTCATTTTCGACACTAGTTTTTCAGCTAGATCGAATTCAGTCGCTGTCTGGAGGAGAATTCTAGCAGCCGGCTGCTCTGATCGGTAGTTTTCCGTGGATTCTCCGATCAACACCAGGTGAAAGGCAGACCGCGCGCGATCTGTCCTTTCTCTTCCTTGTCCTATCCTCAATCCTTATTTACACACACATACACACACACTAACATGCACTCCACTACCACACATACCTGTAGATCAGTCTGGAGCTTAGAACTTAGAGTCTCGGCTGGGGCGATGGGAAATACTTTGTCGGCGTTAACCCCCGCAAGGCGACGCCTGATCTCGCCATCCAGCACGGCAGGGGGAGCTCACCGCCATAGATGCGAGATAAAAGCATGCACTACACTAACGGGACTAATGACCTTAGCATTTGACGCGCCCGGACTCACTAATCAGCGAACCAATCAAACCGTACTAGGACATTACTGAGTGAGTCAGTGGTTGTGTTGGCGGCGGGGCTGGCCTTGGCTCGCAGCCAGAAAGGGCGCGGCGGTCGGTGCGTTGCCCTCCGCTCCGATCGAAGCCTCCGCCCCGCCACGCCGCGTCACGCCCCTCGGCGCTTCATTGGCTGCGCCGATGGATTGGGGGAGCGGTGGCTCAGGGCATCAACCGATGGCACTGTAGTCCCTCTGACCGGGAGGTCCTCTAGGGGTCCACTCCCCACGGTGGCAGGATTTTCGACTCTAGCTTGTCAGCTGCTGTCTGGAGGAGAATTCTAGTGACCGGCTGCTCTGATCGGTAATTTCCCGTGGTTTCTCCGATCAACACCAGGCGAATGCCGGAGCAGTACCCTATCAAACGGGCCACGGAGCGCGGGCGATCTTTCCTTCCCATTCCTTGTCCTATCCTCTCCCCTTACACATAATAACACGCACTAGACTACTACACATGCCGGGAGACCAGTCGGGGGTTTAGAGCTTATCCCGGCTGAGGCGCTGCCCTGCTGGTGGGAGATACCTAGATTGGGGAACCTGGCTAGTCGACGGTACGTCAGCTCTCGGATGTCGCCATCCAGCTGGGGAAGATCACCATCTCCCGAGGAAAACAAACGTGTAGGTACTGCACTTACGAGAGTAATGACCATAGTAGTTGACGAGTCCGGAATCACTAGCAACCAACCAACCCGATGAATTGGACTACGGGCGAGTGGCCCAGAAGTGCTGAGTTGGCCCAACAACAGCGTATGTTACCGCTACGGCCACACTAAAGGTGGCTTCCCTGGTTTCTAACTCTTTTGAACAGAAACGACAGAAAATTACCGATCATAGCCCGCGGCTGGAATTCTTCTCCAGACAAAGCCTGAATTCGACTCAGCTATTTAGCTAGTATGTATGTATGAAGCCCCGTGAGGTCTACAACACCACAATTCTTTACATCGTCAGGGGAGCAAGTCCCCGGGGTGGGCATCTTAGCCTTTTTGGCTTTTATCCTTACCCCCTCCCCCCCCGACGCGCAATACGCCCACGGGCGGACGTCCGGATCCAGCCGGAACCCAGTTTGCCCTCGCGGCAACCTCCCCACACAATGCCTGTGTGTGGATCTAGCTACCCAGGCTAGTACCGGAGTCTCGTCAATGCGCCACTCACATGCGCCGAGAACAAGTGTCCTCCTCTTTGCCCAGAGTATCGGGCACGACGATTCTGAGAGCCCAACTGGGGGCCATCTGAACTGAGGTCCAGGCGGCTCGGAGCCCCCATCCCGTCTCCCCATTGCTTACCGCCAGCTATCGATGTGGGTGACGTCACAATCGAAGCAACCTGGCGGGTGGTATCTAGTTTCCCGCCGGACTTTAAAGTGGGATCCCCAGTACTCCGAAAAGCATCCTGCCCAAAGGTCGACGCGGCATAGACCCAACTGGTGGGTAGCCGGGCGAACCCGACTACCAGGAGCTTAGCATCGCCTTCTCACTGCCTGCACCTTCAAGCTAACGACGTGAGCGACGCCGCGAGACTCAGGGCCTGGGTGGTCGTCTACGATTCTCCACCAGAAACAACGACGACCTACGCCATCGTGATTCCCCTGGTGTTGAGCGAAGACACCACGGAAAACCACCGATCAGAGCCGCCGGCCGCTAGAATTCTCCTCCAGACAGCGACTGAATTCGACCTAGCTGAAAAGCTAGTGTCGGAAATCCTGCCACCTAGTCGAACCTAGGACCTCCCGGTCTGAGGCGCTGCAGTGACATCAGTTGATGCACTGAGCTACCGCTCCCGGTAGAACTTCCTCGTAAAACGGCTGCCTTGCTGAAGGAGCTTTATCTCAAAAAATTAATATTCATCTCGCACTGCGGTAGTTAGGTAGCCGATTTCACTGTGCTCTCTGTCCTAATAGAGACACTCAAAGAACCATCGTTTTTGTGGAGACATACTAGTACTGCATTTCTTTCACGCGACAAATAAAATTGTATGATCCGACAATTTTTCTTTTAGAAGAAAAAGATAGTTGCCATGACTTCTTGCCCCAACCCTCGTATATTTTAAGTCTCTCTTTGCATTTCTCCTCAGAGGGTAGATGGCTTTCATTTTTGCCCTCTTCAGCTCTGCCCCTTCAACGTTCTGTACCAGCGGAAGTGCGGCGGTCGTGTAATTGGGTTCCATTCACTCAACCGACGGACCTTTCCACTGCAACGGAAGTGACTTGACGTGGAGTTTTGCTTCCATTTATGAAAGCTGCTTTTAAGGTGAAGAGCGTAAATTTAGAGATGTGACGCAGTATCTGCAAAGAAAGGCTAGACGTTTTTCTCAACTTGAGTTGCTAAATATTTTTTTATATTACAGATTATGCCTCTGTGGGTAACTGTTATGTCTTATTGCACTCATTCACTAATTAATTAGTCATTAATTTTGAATTCATTAATGTTCCTCTGGCGGTGACATATTAACTACATGATTAAAATTTTTTTAAAAATTACTAGCCTGTTTTCAAAACTGGACGAGAACAATTTTGAAGAAATGCCGAGTTCTTTTTGCCCTAAAGGTGTATACTAATATATATACAACTCCGTTGTTCTTTGCTTTGAAGCCGAATCAGGCGAAAGAACTTCCTGGATAAAATCGGTGGTCAGTCATTATGGAACAACAAGATGGAATTTTGTGGAGGTCCGTATTGGATAAGAAACGGTAGCACCCTCCCATAAAAACATTGTGTGCTCTGGCACCACCACCAGGTGCTCTGGCATCACCAAGCAAAACAACCGACCGGCGCTCAGAATGTAGCGTGCTGACTTCCCATTCGGAAGATTCGGGTTCTATTCCCTTGCCGTCCATCCGGACCGGGGTTTCGTAGTTTCCTCGGTCATCCAGGCGAATGGGATGGTTCTAGTGAAAGGCCACGACCGCGAAACCGACGTCGCTACCAGAATTCGATAACCACATGAAGTCACGAAGGTTAAGCGAATTCTAGAAATCGCGCCTTCCTGGTTGGGTGACCGACTGGGAACCCCGGGATCTAACGGCACCGATGCCAATTGTCCTTTAAGAATGATATACAGGGGGTGCATAAGGAGGTATACAGAACGTACACTATATTTTTCTCTTTTCTAAGATCGTTTTTCTTTTCTTTCAGATAATCATGACTGGTAATTTAAACAATGAACAGTAGATAATTAAACATTACCGGGAAGGATTCAATACAACTCCACCAAGTAGACTATCAATTTACAGTTTCTGTAACAAATTTGATCAAACTGAGTCTATCTGTATTGCGTCAATAGTGGTCGACCATTGAGTGTGACTCCCCATAAAAATGAAATGGTAATTGTTCAGACATTTATCCAAAGCCCATAGAAATGAAAGGAGACCTTGTGTAAGTGCTGAACTCTTAAGACATTGAGAACTTGAGATATTACACTTAATAACACTTTGTATGTCATCCCTATTGTCACTTCATAAATCTATTTTCTAAAATAAATTTTTCCTTGGCATTTCATTATCATTTCTTTATAAAACTGTTTTCTATAATAATAATAATATTAATAATAATAATAATAATAATAATAATAATAATAATAATAGTAATCTACTATGAGATAGTTAAAAAAACCTATGCGATATTTCGGAATAAAATATAAAAATGTCTGCACAATACAATAGGAAGAATGGAAAAATACCAATAAAAATAAACAGAAATGAGAAGTAGGGACGTAAGACGTCACGAAACTGAAAGAAAGACAAGTTAAACTCGATATGTAAAATATTAGAAAAAATACATTATATTTAATAAAAGCTACATTGTCAGAATAGACAAGAGAATTCCGATAGCTTAGTTACAGGAGAAAAAATTAGCATCGGACTCAGTAACAAAGAGAACATGTGAACATCAAAAACAAACCGGATTGATAGATGAAAATCTTGCGTGAGAATTTCTCGCGATCTGGTAGAGGTAGAACGTGTGGCGGTGAGTGGCAAAATAATTTTTTTGGAGAAATTTTAAGTTGGAATATGTCGTGATCTGATATAGATCATATCCGCGAGCTGTATAAAGTTAACAGTAAAAAAACGGAACGTGTTTGTAGATGCGAAATTGAGTCGCAAACGTCGATAGTTTGAAGTTGGAAGACGAACGGTGAAAAACCGTGTGCTAACGCGAATTTAGTGTGGATCTTTAAGAAATGGTGGAATGGGCGACGCTTAATGGACGAATTCTTCTCATCGCGAAGAGAACAGTGTTTTCTCAGCAACAGGGAAGTTGAGTAATTAAACATACAAAGACTCTGCAGTATTGAATTGTTCAAAACCAAGAATGTGATTATCATCAGAATATCATATTCATCACGTGACAGTATCAACAACACATTACAAAAAATTCATGTACAATACATGTACATTATTTTACAACACTTTGCCAGATGACATTAAGCGATTAAATTCGATAGAAAAGTTAAAATCCCAAGAGAAATCGTTTCTGCTGCATAACTGTTTCCAAACAATTAGAGACTATACTAAACATCACAAGGAAAGTAACATTAATTTTAACAGTTATACTTAATGCATTATTTATCATTCGGATTGTATAAATGTGTATAAACAACCTGTAACAAGTATAGTACTGCAGCCTCCGGGTCAATGACCCCCATCTCGATCAGGTTTTTCCTCCAGTCTCCCTGATCCATTGAGCAAATGCTGAGATGGCCCCTTGTTTTGCTTCTGGACATAAATGTAACTTCATTATCTGTACACGTCGTCTAGAATTCAGTGGGAAATATAGTTATTCAAATTATCGTTTCCATGTTGTTGCGGCAGGAAGTATTATTCCTTGACGAAGGACATGGATAAGAGCCCAAAATGTATTGCTTATTTATCCTTGAAAATAGATTTTATTACACGGGAGTTTTTTTAATTCAAAATTCATGTAGTATATGACTTAGTGTAGGGATCACTGAATTTCGAAAATGTGCACAGAATTCACTTCTCCCCACAGCTCGTCATACGCAGTTTTAACCTTTTTTGACGTAAAATAAATAAACAAATGATAGTTAATATGTTGAATTAAGAGAGAGATTAAAAAAGAATAAGATATCATAAAGTTTCGATAGCCATCATCATTAATTAGGAAAAAAGAGTAAAAATAAATTGAGAGGGTGTGGACGGACATTGCCAGAATTGTATTTATGACCCCCTGTAAAGGCTAAATCCAAATTCAAAAAAGTCTAGAATGGCTAGAAGACGTACCGGTAGCGGTAGCTGAGTGCATCAACTGATGTCACTGCAGCGCCTTTAGCCGGGAGGTCCTAGGTTCTAGTCCTGACGGCGGCAGGATTTTCGACGCTAGCTTTTCAACTAGGTCGAATTCAGCTGCTGTCTGGAGGAGAATTCTAGCGGCCGGCTGCTCTGATCGGTAGTTTTCCGTGGTTTCTCCAATCAACACCAGGCCAATACCGGAGCAGTACCCTACTAGACGATCTTTCCTTCCTCTTCCTTGTCCTATCCTCTCCCTTTACACACACAATTACACTAACATGCACTTCACTAGCACATATTCCGGGAGACCGGTCGGGAGCTTAGAGCTTGTCCCGGTGGGGGAGATGCGCCACTGGTGGGAGAGCCCTGGTTAGGGGGAAACCCCACTATCGGATGGTAGGTCGACGCCGGATCTCGCCATCCAGCGGGGGAAGACCACCGCCATCTCCCGAGAAAGAAACATGCACTACCCTAACGGGACTAATGACCGAAGCAGTTGACGCGCCCGGAAACACGAAAAAATAAATAAATCAATCAATCAATCTAGAAGACGTCATCCCACTGCGGTGCTGGACTTTCCACCTCCGCGCGAAATGACGCCGACCGTTCGGCGCTTGTCGAGGTCAACGATTCGCTGCGTCATAACGACGCCCAAGTCGGCGTCGGCCGGCCACCGAAGTGGGTCGGCGCGAATCGATGTGTGTAGTCCTTGGCGACACTATCGATCACTCGACCGGAGGAAGCCTGTTTTATTCGCATTTTCCCGGCGCCCCCCTTGACCCAAATCTACTCAGATAGCTTGCATTTATCGTCGCGGACGGGCTGACAACTCCTGGTTATGCAAGTGGGACGTGCTGGGCTGCGAAGCGCTGTGAATTAATTTGTTACATTTGGATCTGAATAGTTCTCGGTGGGTTTAGTTTTTTTGATGGAGCTACAGAACTTGATTTATTGATTGATTAATGAATCCGAGTGCGTCAACTGCTAAGGTCATTATTGCCGTACGTGTAGTGTATGTTTACCTTGATAGGTGGCGGTGATTTTCCCCCGCTGGGTGATGAGATCCGACGCCGACCTTCTGTCGGCTAACGGGGTTTTCCGCAATCAGGTATCTCCCAACAGGGAAAAGAGCTAAGCTCCCGACCGGTCTCCAGGAATGTATGGTACTGTGGTAAAGAATCTGTGAGTAAAGGGTGACGATAGGGCAAGGAAGAGGAAAGAAAGATCGCGCGCGGTCCGTTTAATGCTTCGTCATTCGCCTGGTATTGATCGGAGAAACTACGGAAAAATACCGATCAGAGCAGCCGGCCGCTAGGATTCTCCTCCAAGCAACCGGGAGCAGTATTTCAGTGCATCAACTGATGTCACTGCAGCGCCTCCGTCCGCGATCTCCTAGGTTACACTCCACACGATGGCAGGATTATCGACTCTAGCTTTTCAGCTAGGTCGAATTCAGTCGCTGTCTGGAGGACAATTCTAGCGGCCGGCTGCTCTGATCGGTAGTTTTCCGTGGTTTCTGCGATCAACACCAAGTGAATAACGGAGCAGTATCCTACCATACGGGTCACAAACCGCGCGCGATCTTTCCTTCGTCTTCCTTATACTATCCTCTCCCCTTATACACGCACACACTAACAAAACTCCGCTAGCCGACGGTAGGTCGACACCGGATCTCGCCATCCAACGGGGAAAGATCATTGCCATCTCCCGAGGAAAAAACACGCACTACACTAACGGGAATAATGACCTAAGCTGTTGATGCGCCCAGAATAACTAACCAATCAATCATTCCTCCAGGCAGTGGCTGAACCAGACATAGCTAACTCGACGTATCGAAAATCCTACCGTAGACGGGAGTGGAACCCTTGGACCTCGCGGTAGTGGCAGCAGCTGTTACTTTGAACTTACCTAACTGATGGGCTTTTGAGTCTCACATTAGAGCTATTTACTCGGGGTATGGAAAGTGCGAACTGAAATAGGCCAGAAAAACCGACAATGGAAATGAGAATTTACAAAAGACTATAGAAATGTAAAAATTGTTATAAAATTTATTTTCTACATTTACAAAAATTATCATTTGAATTTTTGTTAAAAAAAAATTAAAATTTCAATTTCCAATCGACTTAAAAAACGGCGTGAAGGAAATCACGAATTGAAGAATCACATATTTTAATTCTGGGCAGCAAATTAACATTTAATTGGTAGGAATCCGTACAGTTTCAATTCCCAGAAAAATATTGCATGCCTATATATTAAATGAAGTTGAAAATTCGAAAAAAAGGAAGGTTTCTTGAGATCACTCTTTGCACTTAGCACTTTTTTTAATTCAAAATTCAAGTAGTATATGACTTATTGTGGGGATCACAGAATTTTGAAAATGTGCATAATATTAACTTCTCCACATAGCACGTCATACGCAGTTTTAACTGTTTTTTGACGTAAAATAAAAAAAAATCACTCCTTGCACTTAGCAACCGAGCCTCCTTTATGCCAGCTGTCTTTTGAGATTTGACGTGACCCGCAATTTATCTCGATGTGTCTGTTTTGTTTTCTTGAGGCACTTGCCATGCCGCAAAAAATCATGTTTACTCTGCTCTTATCTCCACATACTTCTGTGTTTGCGTTTATAAGCGCAACATGGTGGTCGTCTGCAAATAATCTCTGCCAAATATAGATGACCTTATGTAACAGATGAAGAGGCTATTTATTCGTTTTTATTCTTTCATACGAACAGTTACACTAATAAATGATTTACATTACCTCAGAAGCGTCGCTGAGGGAGGGACCCATTTCTCAATATTTTCAAACACATCCAGTGGTTTAATTTTTTTTTACTTTTTTTACCGATGACAGTTTCAGGAAAACGTATTAAAACGACGACAATTATTCTTTTGATAACGTTCACGCTGTGAAACGATAACATTTGTACATTGATTGATTGATTTTTTCGTGTTTCCGGGCACGTCAACTGCTTTGGTCATTAGACCCGTGAGTGTAGTGCATGTTTTTCCTCGGGAGATGGCGGTGATCTTCCCTTGCTGGATGGCGAGATCCGGCGCCGACCTACCATCGGCTAGTGGGGTTTCCCCCTAACCAGGTCTCTCGCACCAGCGGGACACCGCCCCAGCCGGGAGATGCTCTAAGCTCCCGACCTGTCTCCCGGAATATGTGGTAGTGAAGTGCATGTTAGAGTAAGTGTGTGTGTTAGGGGAGAGGATAGGACAAGGAAGAGGAAGGACAGATCACTCGCGGTCCGTGGCCCGTTTGGTAGGATACTGCTCTGGCATTCGCGTGGTGTTGATCGAAGAAACCACGGAAAACTACCGATCAAAGCAGCCGGCCGCGAGAATTCTCCCCTAGACAGCGACTGAATTCGACCTAGCTGAAAAGCTAGTGAGGCGCTGCAGTGAACATTTGTATGCAAAAATCTTTTGTCGTCCTTCACTAGACCAAAATGAATACAAAGGAATATTATGATCATGCTTCCGAACAGGTGGGTGCCTGCAAGAAATCTTCGTGATTCTGCAATTTCATATCTAGTGAAGACGAATAAGCACAACTCTCGCTGCTGATACAGCTCTAGCAACTGCTACGCTGTCATCTCGGTTCCTGTCTTTTCTAAGTTTATTGTCAAAGAATGAAGATAAGTAAGTACAGTCGACTCCGGTTAGTAAACTTGAGGGCACTAACATCTTTGTTTCACTATATTCGAGGTTCATTATATCCGATGATGTAAAAATTAAATTGAATTTCTCAACAACAATCGACTCTATTAATATCCACCAAAATTCATTAACAGCACGAACTGAAAATTTCAATATCTTCATTTGTACGTAAAATATCAAATATCTTCATTTCTATGCCTTGTACATTTTTCATTAGATCCTTCTTCAGAGTTTGCTCTCTCCATATTTGATTCTGCATTGTCCCCTGTCTCTATCGTAATGCTGTCTTGGCACCTTTCAGTGCCTCTTGCACTGTGGGAATACCGTCTCATTCTCTGAAGGCCCTTCCAAATGCCTAATACCATAAAGAGATTCAGTTAATTTTCAGGACTGATTTCCTACGTTCATTATAGCCGAGGTTCAGGTTCACTATAGACGAATCTTCATATGCTTATTTGTAATGTAAGTTCACAATAACCGGAGTCGCCTGTATTTGCACACAATGTTTGTCATTGATGGCAACTGTACAAACATTTAAGAGTCCATTCTTTTACGTACGGAGACACCATACTTTTAAATGAACTTGATCCAACATAACACATTGTCGATAGCCACTAAAACAAAAGAAAGAAGAAGAAAAAAATTGATTAGGCAGCAAGCTGTGCATGTATCGCTTTCCCTCCTGTGAGTCGGAGGCAAAAAATTCGCCCTCTTAGAGCCGCCTTAGGTAAACCAAACATATTGTAATTAGACGTGACAAGATCGGAATTCTACCCAAGATGCTGTCACCTCGAAAAATGATTATCAAGAGCTTTGGCGGTGGTATGTGGATGCGCAGGGTCTTGTAGAGGAAGAATGTCTTTCGACAATCCATCCCGGCGTTTTTATTTGCAGAACCTGACATACGTATAGTTAGTTGATTGATTTATTTTTTTGTGTTTCCGGGCGCGCCAACTGCTTTGGTCATTAGTACCGTAAGTGTAGTATATGTTTCTTCTACTTGTTTTCCTTTCTTTTTTTCTCGGGAGATTGCGGCGATCTTCTTCCGCTGGATGGCGAGATCCGGCGCCGACCTACCGTCCGCTACTGGGGTTTCCCCCTAACAAGGACTCTCCCACCAGCGGGGCACCGCCCCAGCCGGGACAAGCTCTAAGCTTCCGACCGGTCTCCCGTGATATGTGGTAGTGTAGTGCATGTTAGTGTAAGTGTGTGTGTGTGTGTGTGTGTGTGTAAGGGGTGAGGATAGGACAAGGAAGAGGAAGGACAGATCGCGCGCGGTCCGTGGCCCGTTTGTTAGGGTACTGCTCCGACATTCACCTGGAGTTGATCGGCGAAACCACGGAAAACTACCGATCAGAGCACGTTTGGTTTGTCATTTCATCAGTAGTCACCTGTCTGTCACTTAGAAACAAAGCACGGACTTTCTCAATATCAAGGAAAAAACAGTGCACCTAATTTTTTGCTGAAAATCATCTCAGGAATTTAGCTTTTGCTACACTCTCGTATCACAAAATAACTCATAAAGAAAGCTTATTCTTTTTTAGTGTAAACGTAGATTGGTGCAGCCATATATTTTTATTTCGTGTCAACTCAAGCGAACATTTAGCGATAACGCTAAAACTTGTCGTAAGCAAAGTGAGCAATGTAATCTTAAAGTAGGTGAGTGCACTACCCTGCACAATCTATAGACGATTAAAACGAAAGGAGACATATTTATTCACTTACCTTGTCATGTAGAGATGACACTTAAGTTCACATTCTTAATCTACCGAGTGCACCGTCTTAACTAAAATAAAAAAATTGCCGTGACCTGAACTAAATTTTAGGAGAGATTCACACTTCTTTTGGCCCAAATTGTACATTCCAGTGACGCCCATCCAATGTCTTTAGGAATCTAATTGTTTTGGTAACGTAGGAGCTTTTATATTTGTGTAGGAGCGCAGAGTATATTTGTATTAAATTTTTGAACGTTTTCCCCTAAACCAACGGCGAGTAAAACAACACAGTTTAATAAAACTTCAATGAACATTAACAGAATTTGAATTACATAGAGTAAGTTTTTGTTTGATTATTATCTTTCCCTTCCATAAATTATTATTATTTTTTTTCGAAATAGTCCGAACATTAGATTGAAGTTTTTCAATTCCCTGCTATTTTTAGTTAGGTTATCAATAAAAAATATTTTCATAAAAATAACGTCTATTTATCGTATGTGTAATTTCTATCAACAGTATCACAATTGATCAATTCTTCACGCTCCTTTATTGATTACAGTTCCATTCACAAAACGCATTGTTTCTTCAACATTCAATATCATCTGTTATCTAACTCAAAGGTTTACTTATAAGATGTCCGAGTGTTTGCAATGGCCCTGTAATGATGTACATAATTGTCATTATATGGTTAAAATGCATTTTTTTTATATTACAAGTTCGATTTTCGCTTGCGTTTTGTACGATTTGATCCGAGTCAAAAGAGAACTTTCAGAAAAGCTTACCTTTTTTGCAGTAAAGTCAGATTATACACATTTACGAAATGTTTGTGCAAAATTATTGTTATTATTATTATTATTATTATTATTATTGTTATTATTATTATTACTCTAATTCATGACTAAAGATGTTATGAGTCGGCTGAATACAAAATCTACTCCAGGTTGCAACCAGCTTCCTAAGGAGCAGATCTAGAGACTCTCGGTGCCTCTACAATACTTTGCTCAAAATGTGGGCTGTTGCAAACGAACTGGGCAGTTTCTTGCACTTCCCAGTCTGGGCTGCTCGCAATAAAGTATTATTATTATTATTATTATTATTATTATTATTATTATTATTATTATTATTATTATTATTATAATTATTATTATTATTATTATTATTATTCTGGAGGAGAACTCTAGCGGCCGGCTGCTCTGATCGGTAGTTTTTCGTGGTTTCTCCCATCAACACCAGGCGAATGCCGGGGCAGTACCCTAACAAACGGACCGCGCGCGATCTTTCCTTCCTCTTCCTTGTCCTATCGTCACCCCTTACACACATACCTACACTAACTTGCACTACACTACCACATATTCCGGGAGACCGGTCGGGAGCTTAGAGCTTGTCCCGGTTGGGGCGGTGCCCCTCCGGTGGGAGATACCTGGTTGAGGGAAAACCCCGCAAGCTGACTGGTAGGCCAGCTACAGATCTCATCATCCATCAGTGGAAGTTCACCTTTGCACTCCACAATAAAAGCATCCACTACACTTACGCGACTAATGACCATATCAGTAGACGCGCTCGGAATCACTAATAAACCAATCTACAGGTGGCGCTGCTGCTCATGGGGCTGTCGCAAGCGCGCCTGTGGAAGCGGCACGGCCCGACGCGGCCTTGGCTTCGTTGAGCAGTTTCGCCGTCGAGTGGGTGGCGGGGGGTGGGAGGGGCGGAGCCCGCGAGTGGGAGGCGGACGCGCCGAGCGGCACGTCCTCCCAACACCCACCACGCCGCGGCTCGCCTCGCCGCTGTTTGTTTGTTTAACGAAAAAAAAAAGAAGTACTAATCCCGCAACTTTTCTTGAACGATGGATTGAAGAAATGCGGGTGGAGTGGGGGTATTAGTTACAAAGGCGGACACTACAGTATTTACAGGAATGCCAACCTCTGGAAAATTAAAGTCATTCCTGCTACGTGTGCGGCCAGGTCATCGCTGTGGGTAGGCAACAGCAGGGACAGTGGATAGGAGTTGTAGGTGCCTCCCTTGAAGGTCCTGGTCCTGCCTCAGACATTTCTTTAGATAATGGTAATAAGCTGAACAGAAGTTCTCGACTATGAAAGCAACTAGCTCTGATTAGCTTCTGTTTCGCGCCAACGAAGTCTTAATGCTTAGAACGTTGTCATCAGTGCTCTCTGCGAACTTTTGCCTTCAACTGTTTATTGCTCAAGGGAGAGGAAGCAAGGTCATCGTTCAAGAAACGCTGCACTGTTCTTGACGTTCTTGGATGAGAAGCGCAAGCTGTGCGAAGTTTCTTGAGCTCCGAGATCCCAGTCGTAACTCTCTTACTGTATTAAGTTCAGTTACGAATGCAGGGAGGAACGAGCGTTTTGGGAACACTTGATAAGGAAATATTGGCTCCTCGCTATTAAAAAAAGGCATACTACGCACAGATTTTCGATATTTATCCCTGTTTGTGTCATTCTTGAAGGATTGGTCTGCCGCAAGAGCATGGATAACGATTGTTTAAATATCTATATTCCAGAATGAGTTGACAAAAACGTGCACAGATAGTGAAGTTACATTTGTGTCCAGAAGCAAAGCAAAGGATGATCTCAGCATTTGCTCAAATGATCAGGGAAACATGACGAAAAACTTGATTGAGACGGGGCTTCATTGACTCAGAAGCTGAGGTGCAATTTTTGTTACTAGCATGTTTACTTTTGTAAAAAAAAATACAAACATTCATCTCGCGCGGTCCGTAGTCCAAACCCAGTTAGATTGTACTGATACCACTTCAGGGCCTGTGACCTGAAGATCCTAGGGTTATATTACCTACGGTGGCAGGAGTTTCGACATTAGCCACGCAGCTAGTCCGAATTCAGTGGCTGTCTGGAGGTAAATTTTTCCGCGCACGAACTAACCTCTCCCCTTACACACACACACACACACACACACACACACACACACACACTTCCTTGCACTCCCCTTACACACACTAATTTGCACTACACTACCCCAAATTCCGGGAGACCGGTTGCGAGCTTACAGCCTGCCCCGGTTGGGGCGGTGCCCCACTGATAGGAGATACCTGGTTGGGGAAAAACCTAGCAGGTAGGTCGGTGGCGGATCTCGTCATCCAGCGAGGGAATCATCGCCAGCTCCCGCGATAAAAACATGCACTACACTTTCGGGGCTAATGACCTCAGTTGTTGACGCGCCCAGAAACAGTAATAACTCAACTAATCAATCCTTAGCCCATTTGTTAGAATTTTGCTCAAGCCTTCACCTTATGTTGACGGGAGAAATCACGGTAAACTGCAGATGGGAGGAGTGTGCCGCTAGATTTGGAACTAGAACATTTTTTTGTGGCGGCGATGGTGTAACGGTTAGCGTATCGGGCTGTTATACCCAATTTCGCGGGTTCAAACCCGATGGAAGTCGTGGATTTTTAAGAGCGAAAAAAATGCTTAGTACGCCTTCCTTCGGAGGGGAAGTAAACCCGGCTGTCCAATGTTAGTCCATTTACTGCATGTAAAAGATCCTCAATCATAAATGAAGCCTCTGATCGAATTCGAGCTAAATTCCAACTGCCTGTCGTGTCGCCCAAGTAATACCTTCTTTCATCCCTAATAGGTGTAAGGAGCGTAACGAAATTTGCGTGGTCAGACGGAAGAGCAGGCCTCAGTCTCGCCACGTAAATTAAGGCATTCATTCATTCATAGAACTGCGGATGGGAGGGGTGTGCCCCTGTGCATACAGCTAGAGCGGCAAGTGCAGGCTCCGTGTGGGAGGCGGCGGGCGCCGCTGCGGGTGAACGCCCGCCGCCGATGCCCATTGGGCACGCGACCCGCGCCGCGCCCGTCCTGCTATTCTGGGCGGGGCCCGAGGCGGACGAAGAGAGCGTCTCCGCGGCCAGGGACGACGCGACGACGTGTGGACGCGACTGGCACGTGCCACGGCGACAGGGATAACAGGCAATTGGCTTCTTGAGCTTGCTCCCTTCTACCTACACGCGAATACAGTGCTGTTCATTCAATACTCATACTCTTTTTCTTCATTTTCTTCATATTTCATTATTATATTTATTATTATTATTATTATTGTTATTAACATCATTCGCGAATCGCTTATCTTTAGGACCACGCGAACTGTATCCACTTATTCTCCCAGTCTTACTTTCCCAGGGATAAGTGCAGTTGACTTCTTTTTTGGAGGAATAAGAATTTCTGGGTTGAATCCATTTTTGCACCGCACGGTTGTTAGCCCTGGGGATGTATGAAATGATGAGATATGAGTTGATTATGATTAATAGACGACTACAAATATACAGACTCCCACAAAAATCAATGCCCGAGGCGGGATTCCAGCTTGCTTCAGGGGCGAAGCAGATACGGTTCAGCCTTAGTGACCTCGGCTATAAGGCCTGCAATTTTTATTATTTTTTCCTCTAATTCACAATTAAAGATGTCATGAGTCAATTGAATATAAAATCTACTCCAGGTTGCAACCAGCTTCCTAAGGAACTGGTCTACGTCTTCACAATACTTTGAGCAAAATGTAGGCTGTTTCCAATAAAACAATGTCTTGTACTTTCCAGTCTTTTTAATGGCCTGGAAGATTAGTCAGGTTCTTCCACAAATTTTGCAGAACAAATCCTAAAGCTCCTATAACTATCGGGATGACCTATGCTTTTACGCCCCACGTTCGGCTGATCTCGATTTCCAAATTCTTGTATTTAAGACGTTCCTCTGCCTCCTTGGTTACGACATTTTGATCGCATCACATCTATAAGAAGACACGTTTTTTTCCCTTCAAATCCCGGATAACAATATCCAGTTTGTTTACCGCTGTCGTGTAATGTTTGAATTTGTTGGTCGTATAAAATTGTACAGAGACCAACAGACGTCACCTGTTTTGGTGTTTGTACCACTTGGAGCATGTGTTTGGAACTTCGAGGGCAGTACATATTTGTCAGTGGAGATAACTACACACTGTCGTGTCTTGTAAATTATTGGTTTTTGCTAGAATTGGATTACCTGAGACAATATGGTCCTTACTTGTTCCTGGCAGATATGGCATGTATCATCGGTGGAATTTTGAGAACCGCTTTATCATTATGTTGTGTTATCAGCGCCTGATTTTGGACAGCTACTAAAACTGCATCCGATTCTAGATTCATCCTTCCCCTTTCAAGTCAGATAAATAATTCATTTTTATTGATTTTCACCTTGTCCATGCTTTTTAGATATTGGGCATTATTGTGCACACGATTTATTTAACATTTTTCCCAACTTTCATGTTAAGTAGTATCAAAAGTTCAGTGCTTGTGTTATTCTGCGTATATTGCATAGTTTTCTTCGCAATGCTTCTTGCTACATTTACAATGCCTCTGTTTCCTATTCGTCGGTCAGATTTCATGACTTGTCTCATTTGTGGGTCATCTTGATGGCTGACTATAAACTTCCTCATCCCGACTATTGCATTGTGCCAGGAGGCTTCAATTTGTCTGAGGCCTCTTCCTCCTTCCTTACGTGACACATAAAGTCTGTGTACATCAGCTCGAGGATGGGCGACAGGATACATTGTAAGCAGGTTTCTGGTTTTTCGATCCATGATTCGAATTTCTTGCTCAGCCCAGTCCACTAGTCCGAAACTGTACTCGTCTACAGACACCACGAAACTATCAATTGCAGATATTTTATTTCTGGAGTTGAAAGCGGATAGTAGGACAAGTCTGACTCTTCCGTAATACTTCTTGCAAATTTTCTCTTACATTGTGTCGCTCGAGATGTACTCACATTCTTCAATCCCCAGATATTTGTAAGTTTTTTCGTGGCTCAAGGTATTAAATCACATTGTGCATATTAACGTCAATGCTCTCTGACATTGCCTCTTTGATTCTCTTTATATTGAGTTTGGACATTTGTCAAGATCATATTTCATGCAGATGTCATTGCTAAAATAATTGATGAGAGCGTTTGGAAGAGAATCGCTTCGTTCTTAGCAAACACTTTGAGGTCATCGATGTAAAATCAATGGGATACTCGTCTTTCATCACTATGATTTATTATTATTATTATTATTATTATTATTATTATTATTATTACTTACATTTCTTTTATTCCCTCCGTTGGAGATTAACATTCCAGACCTATTCAGCCAAAGGACGCAATACTTCAGTTTCATAACTACACCTCCTGTTCTCCTGAGGTATTCTGGGGGTATAGAGTTCCGCAGATCAAGAAAATTTGCAGAGTTTGTATGTCTGACACACACGACAACACACAAGCTTTAAATTGTTTTTCATTAAACGAATAAAGACAAAAAAATGATAAGCACGATAAACAGGGTAAACACGACAAACACGATTAAAATGATAGAAAATAAATGTGATAACCTCCATATCAATGGGGTCGGCCATTGATTAATCAGCTGGGATGCTGCAAGTTTGTGAATTCAAAGGTCGGAGTATTGCTTGGAACTCCAGTCCCAAATGGAGGAGACGAAACAGGCCACAACATTCCGCGCGTAATCTTCCGCAAGCGGGTGGTGGTTGCTGGGAGACATGCCTAATCGGCGGGATGTCAATAACCAATTGGTTTTTAAAGAAAATAGCCTTTCTATTTTGGTTCGCCGAATATTCTTTGTCTGTATTTTGCTGTTCTCAAAATTGAATAACCAGCCAAAACGGGCTTTCAAAAATATGTAAATTAAAGATATTAGTATTCTAGGAAAATACTGATTTATAAAATATGGTTAAATTGCTGACTGTGTGAAATGTAAGAAAAGTGTATCAGGGGGCCTCTTGGTGAATATTGTCTATTTTACTGTCCAGTGGCTACGAAGACATATCTTCCATTATTGCACTCATGAGATGTCCACCAATGAAATGTAAGAACCACATCTGCCGCATCTTTTATAGTTTTCGTTTTATCGCTTTCGTTAATCGCCTCGACGGGAACTTGTTTCCAGTAAATTTTTTTCATTTTCTTATTTCATTTGCAATTTCTTTGCGAATAAACATTTGGCAAAATTGCATAAATTTGTGCCTATAAGTACTTGAGAGGAGTAAAGTCCATTGCCCGTACTCCACTAATATTACATTTTTAGTAGTCAACAAGCTACAGTAAACATATTTGATAAATATACAATAATAATTAAACAGAACAAAAGTCCCGAAATGAACAATTTTAGTCGATATGTAAGGTGTAATGTATGATGTCGTTGAAGTCGTATGGTGGTATCACTATTGTCTAATAAGTTGACGGCTACAATATTGGAATGGTGATGTGGTCGTTGTAGGTATAGGTTGGTCTTGTTGGTTTATTCTTTGGTTGTTGGGATCTGTAAGTCTTTGTGTATTGTTGCATTCATTTCGAACCAAGAAACATTTAAAAATTTTCTTAATGCTATTGACTGGAAGCGTAATTTTTCAGTGTTGGAATTTTGAGCTGTTCTCCAAAGTTGTATGACATCAGTCCAGACTGGTCAAAATTGCTTTGTACACAATTACTTTGTTTGCGATGCTTAAAATTGATTTTTTTCCCAGTAGACAGTTTAATCTTATAAGTTTAGGTCTCTTTTCTTTTGTTCTTAATATGCGCCTTTCCACGTGAGTCTTCTCTCCAGAGTAAGACCAAGATATTTTTCCGAGTCGTTTTGAGGAATAGGTTGCGATCCGATTTTTACAGGTGGACATGTTTCAGACTGAAGGTGACTTGGACAGACTTCTTGTCATTGATCTTGAGACGCCAGCGTTTCTGCCACTTGTGAATGGATTGCAGTTGTTCTTCCATGAAATGAGATCTTTTTGCTTCCAGTACAACATCGACGAGAAAATTCAAACGAACATAATCTACATAGCTTTCCTGTACATCTTTACAAATTGTGTATAGAGAAACGAAGTAAGCAATTGAAAACAGATTGTTTTTTTCCTCACTCATCCTAAAATCTGATATAGGATGATGATTCAAGAATTGTCATGTTGGCCAGAATATTTTTTATAGACCAATATTTGTGCTATAAAGCTAGTTTTAATACCCCATATAAAAATATTAACCATCCAATTCGCTCGACAATAATTTCACATACTGGGGCCGTCGTAATACAAGAACACAACGCTATTAAAATAACGGACCATGCTAATGAATCCTCTTTAAAACCGTACCTGCACGTAAAAACCGTACCTGCACGTAAATGAGGGAAACCATTGTTCAATTGTGAAAAATACGCAGTTCAGAAATTACAATATTAGCTCGAAAATCATGTACAACTTTACCAGCCTAGTATATAATTTCAGCAACTACACATTTCAAGTTTACCCATTTAATTAAATATAAAATTAAAAGATAAATTACTGTTATCTTCCTAAGTTGTTTTCTTAGTGAAATAGGTACTGATTATTAAAAAAAATGCAACTAACTCAAGAAATAATTGATTTGCATTACTGATATGATATTCCATTACACTGGTTAATTTGTACAGAGGAGCTTACAATCACGGGCGATATCGCTGTATATTTATTAAAACTTTGGTGTTTATACTAACTATTAATTATTAAGATATTATTGACATTAAGATTTACTATTAATTATTTATTTACCATGTACACATATATAGGTAATAGGAGGAAACGTGGAAACTTCGAAAATAATCTCCCTGGCAATTTCAAATTTTTGCCTAGAAAGCATATTTTGAAAGCACCTTTTGAGTGCTTATTGGAGCTCAGCCATTCGGAATAGTTTATTAGAAAAATTCTTCTTAAAATTGTCTTAAGTGCTAATTTTCGAACAGTAACACACACTCGAGAAAATGATTGGATATGAATTTGTTCTATAACGCTACCAAAAATACAAGAAGAATTGAATAACACTTTGTGTTTACAAACGCTTTTTCTGCAAAAACTGTCGTTTGAATAACCGGTTACTCGGAGCGGTTATAACCGGCCGGTTAACCGACGGAGCGTGCAAAGCCCGCAATATCGCAACGCGAGTTATTTCGGCCATCGGCGACGGGCGGGGCCACGAATAGGCCTCGCGCTGACCCACTTGAGGCTGCGCGCGCCGCGACGGGTCACTGACCCCACGCACGCCGCCGCTCCTTTGTCTGAGCGCGCCTCCACGGCGCCAGTCAACACGCAGGGTGTTATGCGGTCGACTCCGGCTATAGTGAACTCGCATATAACGAACCATCGGTTATAGTGAACTGCTCCCGGTTCACTTACATTACAAATAAGCATAAGAATCGGTTATAATAAACATGAATCTCGGCTATAGTGAACCCGCGGTTATAGTGAACTTCACTGGTCCCATTTTACTTACATTTCAAATAAGCATAAGAATCTGTTATAATAAACATGAACCTCGACTATAGTGAACCCTCGGTTATAGTGAACTTCAGTCACTGTTCCCGTTTCGCTTATATTACATAAGCATAACAAGAGTCGGTTATAGTGTACTCAGATATAGTGAACCCTCGGTTATAGTGAATTTCACTGGCCCCGTTTCACTTACATTATTAATAAGAATAAGATTCGGTTATAATAAACCTGAACCTCGGCTATAGTGAACCCTCGGTTATAGTGATCTTCACTGGTCCTCTTTCACTTACATTTCAAATAAGCATAAGATTCGGTTATAATGAACCTCAACCTCGGATGTAGTGAACTCGGATACAGTGAACCCTCGGTTATAGTAATATAGTATATAGTATAGTATATATAATATATATAATATAGTATATAATATAATATAGTATATAATATAGTATATAATATAGTATATAATATAGTAATTATAGTTATAAGATTCGGTTATAATAAACCTGAACCTCGGCTATAGTGAACCCTCGGTTATAGTGATCTTCACTGGTCCTCTTTCACTTACATTTCAAATAAGCATAAGATTCGGTTATAATGAACCTCAACCTCGGATGTAGTGAACTCGGATACAGTGAACCCTCGGTTATAGCGAATTTCAGTGGTCGCGTTTCACTAATATTACAAATAATTATAAGGAGATTCGGTTAAGTGAACATGAACTTCGGATATAGTGAAAGTCGGAAATACAAAGTCCTAGATATTAATTGGATCTTAAATGTTATTAGGCCAGTAAAAGGGTCTTCGGAGAGTGGGACGGTGTTTTAACAGTGCAAGAGACATTGAAAGATTTTAAGACTGCATTACAATACTTAAAGACAGAAGACAAGGTAGAATTAATAAGGAACGCAGGAGAAGAATCGAAAGAAATTACAAATTAAAAATGTACGAAGCGAACAACTGAAAATAATTGCTTTTTTTTAGAATGAATAAGGGTATTGAAATATTCAGTTCGTGCTTTTAATGAATTTTGCTGACTCTCTATACTAATACAATCAACCATTCAGGAGAAATGCTATTTTATTTTATCATCGGATATAGTGAATCAAACATATTAGTTCCCCGAAGTTCACTATAACCGGGGTCGACTGTATTTCATAAACTCGGTGCTCTCCACAGAATTATTGAAAGGGTTAAAACAACAGGTCTCGTGTAATTTACTAGTTGTGTAGTTCATAAATATTGTTGTTGGGAGATTATCTATTTTCCTGCCTTTACCCCCGGCAGATGTGACTCAGGAGATCAAGGAGAATTGCCTACAAGAGTTCAATGCAAAATACAGATATAGATTGTAGTAAATATAAAAAATTTAAATTATATTTTCAAAAAAAAATGTAACTCTGTTTGCAGTAATTAGAGATTGTTTTCTATAATATGTAAAACTCCCTCCTTCATTGGGAATAGATTGTACTGAACGACATGAAACACTATTTCGAGCTTTTCCTTAGAGTGCATATGTTTTGCTTACCTATAGTAACTTTTCTGCAGTTATTCTTTTTGTGCAAAATAATGGCAGGGGTTCAGTTAGTACAACTAGTAGAAGTCGTAAGTAGAATTTAATGGCATTGAGGACAGCGCCTGTCAGGTAGGCAACTGGCCAAACACATGTGTCACACGGGTTGCTTCGATCTAGTTAGAGTTAGCGAAACATTTACTTCCCTCTCTCATATTCCCTCAATAGGTCCATTAAATTCCTTAAAAATCTGTTTGTGCTTCCTATTCTCTGGCATTTCTTCTTATTCTTTTTCGTCTGCTTTTTTAAGATTAGTTATGTTTGCCGGTTTCACCATCTTGTCCTCGGTCGGCCAGCATTTCTTCTTCCGGAAGTTTGTTATTCAAAACATTTTCGAGGATTGTTCCTGCTCTTACATCTTTCTTTGTAATCGGTTGCAATGTCAGCAATTTCTTGGAAATTCATATTTTTTCTCTGAATTGGGGTTACGTACGGGAAAGCTATGGACCCCGTGAGTATCGCTAATATATAATAATATTTTGAAGGGAGTGAATGAAGGTTAAAGATGTATAAGGCAAAAATGAACTGGCAAAATGACTCAATTAAATCAAAATTCAAATTTCATTGATTATAAAAATAAATATTTAAAAATTTGATAATTGTAATAAAGCTACAACCAATAATAAATTACAAATTCGCTTCTCTTCTTTTGTATTAATCGTTAAGATGTTTAGAAACATCTGAAAATGATAACTATGTATCTATGTTACTCTATTGCGCAAGAAAATATGCTTCGCGAATCGTACTGCAGAATAAAAGCCGCTCGTTATAGACGGTATTTTCTAAACACAACACACTTCATTGTCTACAATGCAAATTCGATATAACATATATAGCTCTTAGCTAATTCAGCCTGTTTGTATGTGACGAACGTCTTGAATAACTGACACCGAAAGGGAAAATCATAGTGTTGGAAGAAGATTTATAAAATTTATTGTCTCGATTGTTTTAGGAAGAAGTCCGCCGCCTTCGGGATCATGCCCGACACCTCGGGATAACGGGGTGCAAGTTGGGGCAAACTTAGAATACAAGAGACTCCTTTCTGTGTAATAAAACAGCGTGGACTGGCACTGAAAATGTGGATGTGCTATTTAGAGAAGCAAGAAAGAGAGAGACAGAGACAATACCAAGCCAACGACCGAGAATCCGGACACGGAATGTTAAGGAGATACCACACTATATCGATTTTCCGCCGACCGCTTACGAATAGCGATAAAAGAAGGACTATCGAATATCCCGCAAATGTGAGTGTCGCAGTGTCATACTTGTGGCACCCGCGAAATACACGCATAGACGCAAAAGTAAGCGAAAAGAGGTAATAAAATGATTGCAAAGAGAAACGACAAAGGTGTGTTGAAAGAAAGGGCCATAAAGAAAAACAAGGTAACAGAATTCAAGGATTGAGTGTGTCGAAACGACTGAAGAATGAATATAGGAAGGCGGAGGAAGAAACTTCATGTTGTGAAAATAAACGAAGAATAGACATGGAGGGGATATGGTTTTGGTTAGTGAAAAGAGGAAAAGATGGTGTCGATTGAAGATTGAATAGATTTGATTTATTTGGCCAAAAAACAGTAAAAACTGTATATGACGTATAGGGAAGAAGATTTTTTGCACATGTTTTCTTGAGAACCAGAATCTCTTCGCAACATTTTAACGATAAATAGTTGAAAGATGAATGAAAGTTAAAACAACAACAATACTAATGATAATAATAATAATAATAATAATAATAATAATAATAATAATAATAATAATAATAATAATAAAAAAAATTAAAAAAGCTCGAGATTAGCAGAACTTGAAAAACTAGACATTTTCGTTCCAGAGCTATATAAAAACTTTTTTCAACGGTAAGTGCAGATTTGATTTTTCTGCATCGCTAGCAATAGAGTAATTCACCTTCAGCTCTAAACTTACCACTACAAGCAGAAGGATAGCTCAATAAAACGTGCGCATAGTGAAGCTACATTTATGTCCAGAAGCAAAACAAAGCGCCATCTCAGCATTTGCTCAATGCAATAGAGAAACTGGACAAAAACGTGATCGAGATAAGGGTCATTGACCCGGAAGCTGAAGTACATTACTTGTTACAGGCGTATTAAGTATTTCTTTAGATTGAATACCGTTTTGATTGAACAATAGGGACAATAAATATTACATTTTTTATGCAGAATAAGTGGAGGAGAGAGAAAATGAAAGGATGGGGAGAGAAGAGAAGAAGGAAAGGATGGAGAGGAAAAGAACAATAACTTAGAGGAATGAGGAAAGTGAAGGATTGAAAGGGGGGAGAGAAAACGTTATCGGCGAGGAGCAAGAAAATAAAAAGACGTGAGAAAAAGACGGCGCCAAAGAAGGTCGGAGAGAGAGAGAGACAGACAGACAGACAAACAGAGAGAGAGACACAGATAGAGAGACACAGATAGAAAGAGACAGACAGATAGATAGAGACAGACAGCGAGAGAGATTAATCGAATGATTGATCAGTGATTCCGGGCGCATCAACTGCTGAGGCCATTAGTCCCGTAAGTGTAGTACATACTTTTTTTCCTCTTTGGAGTTGGCTGCGATCTTCCCCTGCTGGGTGGTGAGATCCGACCACATATCTCCCGCCAATGGAGCACCGCCCCAACCAGGACAAACTCTAAGCTCTTGACTGGTCTCCCGGCATATGAGGTAGTGTAGTACATGTTGGTATGTCTCTAAGTAAGAGGTTAGGATAGAAGAAGGAAAGATCGCGCGCGATCCCTGGTCCGTTTGTTAATGTACTGCTCAAACTTGTTAATGTACTTGCTTCACTTGTTATTGTTGAGAGAACCCACGGACAACTACTGATCGGAGCAGCCAACCGCTAGAATTGTGCTCCAGTCAGCGGCTGAAATGGACCCAGGAGACCTATGTAGGTAGCGTGGAAAATCCTGCCACCGTCGGGACTCGAACCTAGAACCTTCCAGTCAGAGACTCTGCAGTGATATCCGTTGATGCCCTGAGTCACCCAGGAGACCTATGTAGGTAGCGTGGAAAATCCTGCCACCGTCGGGACTCGAACCTAGAACCTTCCAGTCAGAGACTCTGCAGTGATATCCGTTGATGCCCTGAGTCATCTCTCGCGGCGAGAGAGAGAAAGGGAACGAGAGGGAGAGAGGGAGAGAGAATGTGAGACAGAGAATGAGGGAAAGAGAGAAGAAAGAGGACAGAGAGAAGGAGAGGGGGAAAGGGGGAGAGAGAATGCGAGGAAGAGAGAATACGAGACAGAAAATGAGAGGGAGAGAGAAAAGGAGAGAGACGGAGAGAGAGAATGCAAGACAGAGAGGGGACGAGGGAAGAGAGGGTGAGGGAGAGACATACGAAAGGGCGAGTGGTGCGCGGGTGTGTGTGGGGGAGGAGGGGAAGGAGCAGGGGTGCCAACGCATGCGCAGCTGCGACTGGCCTTGGTGTGGAGGGGGGAGAGGAGGGGAGACCGCCGTCTGCCCTCCGTCTACTCGTCCCCCCCCCCCAAACGCGCGCCCTGGGGCAGTGCCAGCCTGTGCTCGGAACCACGGCCCACAAAAGCTCAAAAACAAACGACAAGCGGGCTGTTTCAGAGCCTACTACTAACAACAACGGCGGCCCTTTAATTTGAATACGATGTGCTAATGTGCGGAACGTAATACGACCTAGTTCTGTGGTGATGTTGATTGCCGTACCTGCTAGAATCGCTCAGAGACAACACACTGTGCAGCATTATTGACTGGGGGAGAACTAGGATTCGGGTCCCGGCGGAATCGGGTTGTAAACACTAGTCTGATTTTAAGTGTTAATTCTGAATTTTCGAAAATTGAGGAAGTTTGAAATTTTTTGGCGTCTTCCATCAACTCCAAAACTGAAAGTAGAGACGTTTCCTTCAAATAAAATTTGTTCTCAATAATTACTTATTTCATTAAGTTCATGTACATTATTTCGAAAATTTTAGTAGTTTACGCTCAATAATAATATTTCAAGTTAACATTTCCATCGGTATTCTGCTGCAAGACGTACATATTACATCTAAACATAATAGTTGATAAGTACAACAATATTCAAAAAGACAAAAAAATTATCAATCTTCATTATTATTGTGTCTTGTTTCTAAGTCCCTCCCCTCGCATGTATGGCCATTATCAGGCTTAAATCCTAATCCAGAAATTATTAATTTATTACAAAACTTTATTTTCTTGCAATAGATAAATTAATATGTCCCCTGTTTAGTCACTTTACTTTCGTGTATCCTCTACCTTCTTAAACGGCGTCCAGTAATCCATTCCAAGTTCTATTTTATTGAATCTCTTCCCAATGACCAATGTCATCTGCTTCCTCCACACACGCGATTATATTTCTATGTCCATTTATAACATTTCCTTACACTACTAGCATCATCATTATCCGCCCGTCATCGCATGAAAAGCTCGTCTGCCCCGTTTCTTTATTTTACGCGCCCATCTGTTTCCTTCCCAGCGCGAGATCGTACCCAAAAAAACCTGTCTCTTTCGCCCGAGTGCGCAGGTCATGCCCTTCGTAGCACATATTCTGATTTCTGATTGGACACTGGCACTCTAGCACTGTATTTCTTTATTCTTTGGTTATTGTTTCGTAAGAATTTTCCTAATGTATTTTTTCATTCACGGAAATTGATCACGTGCCTTTCACAGTTTTTATTCATCAATATATTCTCTATTTTCCCCGCTATCAAATATGTTGCCATTCCCTTGTATCCTTATTATTTACTATTCCATGCTTCTCTTCAGTCAGCCATTGTTACTGCGTCCTCTTGATATATTTATTCGAATTTATGCTTCCTAACACAGCCTTGTGATAATTTATCACACATGATGCATATAAATAATACGCGAAACATCATGTGCCAGCATTTTATGAGCAATAAGACAGTTTTTTAAAAACTTATTTATTTCATGTCATAAAAGAAAGAAGGATACCAATGTGTCAAATTATTAATATTATTAGTGATACTCATACTATTCTCATATATTTGGCGCTTAGATAATAATTCACGTGTACCCACCTGATAATGCGTATAAATATGACTGGAAACATCGTGTTCCAACACACTGTGGACAATAAAACATTTTTTTGAAAACTTGTTTAGTGATTCTCATCAAAGAGAAAAGGATACCCGCGTGTTAAATGATTAATTTTATTAGTGGCATTCATACTATTCTTACACATTTGACTGTTTATACAACAATTCATGTGTACACACCTGATGATGCGTATAAATATTAGGCGAACGTCGTGTCTCAGCATTATATGGGTAATAAAACATATTTTAAAAACTTATTTATTGATTGCCATAAAAAAGGATATCTACGTGTTAAATTATCGATTAATCATTACCATCGATTGTTGAAGTAACAAAGTGGGAGATAGGAGAACAGGACATACAATACGGATGCTGAACGTAATTTATTGAATGTGTTGAAATTTGACCAATTAACAATATTTTTACTGTTTCGCTGTGACAATCAAAGATATTGTTAAACTCGGCAAATTTTAATACATTAAATAAGCTGAATACGGTGTCGCTGACGCTGTAAACAGTTTTATTACTATTTTCATATGTTGAAAATTTCTAAATGCCATGCATAGCTTTGTACAATTAAGTTCTTACAGTATCTGCCATTGCACATACCAATGAAGTAGCTGATAATGTTATACTCCGTTCAAAAATTCCCAACACCCAACGACTTTGAATGTTACCTACCTACAGGACATGAACTGGTAATATTGCAGTCTTCAAATATTCGCCGTAAAACGTACTTGCATGAATGGATGATGCGATTAGTTAGAATTTAGTACGGCTACATTTTGTACCTTTTTTGGCTAATATTCACAAAAATTGTTGCTCTACCCAGTGGCGCTCCTAGCGTCCACTCCCCGAAGTTGAAAATGAAGCTTACAAGAACCGTTGGTTAGTGCACCGATTACACATCAGCTCATAGACGATTTCATTGTTAATGAGCTGAACTGCTTTGGATGGTCTGACACACCCAGACGCATCCCATGTTCTCGCTGACAATAGCAAGGACGCGCAAGATTAACATGTAAGTAGAGAACGGAAATTTATTGTAATAAAAAAATTCAAAATATGTACATACATATGTATTTATTTTTTCTCAAATATGTAAGAAGAAATAGAAAATATGTGAAATAAAATTTCGTTATAATGTTTAAAATTTCATTCTTCTAGTGTTTCCGAGCAGAGTGCATTGCCGATGAGATCTTAACATCGATTCAGAGAGGCTGAAAGAAAGTTGTACATCTACAGAAGCAATTATTTGCTAGTTTCATCCGAAATATATAATACTTTCGTAGTGTATACAATGTTTACGAGAAGCCGGCGCTCTAGTGAATAGGACCGTGTAGCCTATGATAGGAAGAAGGGGAATATGTGGAATTGGTTTTTGTTTTTAATTTATTTTTATTTACTGGTCTGCCGTAAGACTTTACGCGTGATGGTTTCAGAAATCAACAAAACATTTGTTTTTTCAACAATTTGTTACAATTTACATTTGAAGTTAACCCAATTGGGCTCATGTAAGTTTTTTTATTTGTAAATGTTTGTTTATGTTTGTTGGCGATTGTGGAGTGGGTTACAGGAAGGGAACTATCGTTTTCTGACATCATGGGGGTATAGTTTCTTCCATAGAAGGCGTGAGGATGTTTCTCCAGGAGGAATGATTGTTACATTTGGGGCTGATGGAAGGCGTCGCGTGTTTCTTTCTCGCTACGGAGGAGAGAGAAATTACGTAATGATGGGCGAAAAATCGGCGAATTTTCGACAGAAAAACTCTTATTATAGGGCCCTGGTAACGAAAAGGTGAATAAATCTAGTTGATAAATTTAGAAGCTATCTCACGTCAGTGTATCCTTTATCACGTGGTGAAGCCAGAATCTATGTTTTGTGGGTCCTTGATACCGAAAAATCGAATGAAGGCAAAAAGTAGTATATCCGCCTCTTTTCCTGTCCGTCCGTCTACCCATCTGTGAACAACACTAGCGGCTGAACCGTTCAGCCGATTTGGTCCAAAAAATTATATTTCCCCATCCACCTGGCTGATGTTGCGGGCCCTTGAATTTGAAACTGATATTTTAATTTTTGAGGGTACTTTACATGAAGCCACTGGGACATTTTCCAAATTTGAAAACAATCACTTAATCATTTTTGATGTTGGATAGTCAGAAGAACGTTTAAGAGAATGGTGTAGGTCTCACGAATGGCTCAGGGTATCAATTGATGTCACTGCAGCGCCTCTGACCAGTCCTAGGTTGGAGTCCCGAAGGCGAGAGGATTTTCGACTGTAGCTTGTCAGCTCGGTCGAATTCACGGCTGAATTCGGCCGTGTCTGGAGGAGAATTCTAGCGGCCGGCTGCTCTGATCGGTAGTTTTCCGTGCTTTCTGCGATCAACACCAGGCGAATGCCGGAGCAGTACCCTACCGAACGGGCCACGGACCGCGCGCGATCTGTCCTTCCTCTTCCTTGTCCCATCCTGTCCCCTTACACACACACACTAACATGCACTACACTACCACATATTCCTGGAGACCGGTCGAGAGCTTAGAGCGTGTCCTGGCTAGGGTGGTGCCCCGCTGGTTGGAGATACCTGGGTGGGAAAACCCAGCCAGCCTACGTGTAGGGCAGGGCTGAAGCGGGAGAAGATCACCGCCACTTCGCATAATTAGACAATGCACTACACTTACGGGATTAATGGCCATAGCCGTTGACGCGCCCGGAATCACTTATCAATCAATCAATCCTAGTTCGTTGGAGGTCGAGGTCCATTTCGTGATACTCGACTGTCAGGGACGGAGGAGTTTGAGAGCGTGAGAAAAGAGGGGGAATTGTTGAACTGTTGCGTGACTGATCCTCCTAGCGGCATCGGCTCCACTGTCCCCTCCATCCCCTCTGTCCCCACCGTCTCTGTCCCCTCCGTCTCCTCCGACCCCTCTGTCCCCTCCGCCACCTGTCCCCATCTGTCCTCATCTAGCTCATCTGTCCCCATCTACCTCATGTGTCCCATCTACCCATCTGTCCCCATCTACCCCATGTGTCCCATCATCCCCTTTTACCACTCTGGCCCTTTGCCTGTCGTGAAGAAAAATGCTTGTAAAATATAAGAGATCATAAGTGTATTTATCGATTATTAGTGCTCTAACGTCATTATTATTATTATTATTATTATTATTATTATTATTATTATTATTATTATTATTATTATTATTATTCTAATTAACAGCTTTCGAAGCTCAAGCACATCAATTCATTAATGAAACTCTACTTCTTCTCTAAATAGAAACATTGCTAATGATGACAAGGTCTTGAATTAAGGATGCGACATCGCTGTTGATGTTTGCAAGATCGATTTATTGGCGTCCATGTTTCTTAATGGATGTTTTTGTTTGTCAATTTCATTTTCGAAAGACAAAGTAGCGTGCAGAAAAAATATTAAAGTGTCCAAAGAAAAAACGTCTGAAAGGAAGAAGGAATTCCATATTCTAGAAACCTGGCTTACAAATAAAAGGGAGAAAGTTGTCCCTAGTTCGACAAATGCGAACCAAACAGGACTCTCTGTTTAAGCTGAATAAGAGAACGCAATTTCATAACTTTTGTTTCTTTAGTTCTGAACATTGATTAGTTTGGGGCTGGGTAATAGGTAATATGCAGGTAATATTGGATGAAATTCCCCGATGCCTCAATTTTAATTCCGATTTTTAAAACCATCGATGTTTCAATACATCTATGGTTTCTAGAAGATGTATTATAAACATGGATGTTCTTATTTTGATCATCATTATATGGGAAATATTGATTTGTTGTCGAAGTAGCATCCGTGACGTGAAAGCCTCAATGTGAAATGCAACGGTTGCAGTCGCTTCGTGGACATGAAGCGCATGGGCACTGTGGCGCCTGGCGCTACCTAGCGGCGCCTCCCACTCCCCTCCTCCTGCAGCCCCTCCCCCGTTGCGGAGAAAGAACCTTCTATAAGAATAGAAGAGAATATTTATTTTGCTACGTAGGAATACGTGGAATACTTCCGGTGGTAGCGTTTTCTAAGCACTGGGAGCGGTAGCTCAGTGCATCAACTGATGTTACTGCAGCGCCTCTGACCGGGAGGTCCTAGGTTCGACACTAGCTTTTCAGCTAGGTCGAATTCAGTCGCTGTCTGGGGGAGATTATAGCGGCCGGCTGCTCTGATCGGTAGTTTTCCGTGGTTTCTCCGACCAACACCAGGCGAATGCCGGAGCAGTACCCTAACACACGGGCCACGGACCGCGCGCAATCTTTCCTTCCTCTTTCTTGTCCTATCCTCTCCCCTTACACACACACTTACACTAACATGCACTACACTACCACATATTCTGGGAGACCGGTCGGGAGCTTAGAGCTTGTCCCGGCTGGGGCGATGCCCCGCTGGTGGGAGAGTCCTGGTTAGGGGGAAACCCAACTAGCCGATGGTAGGTCGGCGCCGGATCTCGTCATTCAGCGGGGGACGATCACCGCCATCTCCAGAGAGAATCAAATATATGCACTACACTAACGGGACTAATGACCAGAGCTGTTGACGCGCCCGGAAACAAAAAATCAATCAATGTTTACTAAGCAATTACTACAAATACACCGAACAAACATCAAACAACATTAAAATATTTACATGTTACTAAATACAATTTTACAAAATTAATGTATTAACCCTATTTATTTAGTCTAATTTTAAAATGTTTGACATTCTGAGGGAAAGTCTCCAGCACGGCTGCAAGTAATTCGTTCCAATTTTTTAATGTTCGGTTTACAAATGAGAATTTATCTACATTTATTCTCTGTTTTCTTTTTCGAATTTTGAAGCCTTGAAATTCTCGAATCCAGAGAGCAATTCTTCTGTCTGTGTTAAGCTTATTATTTTTTTGAATTAATTTATCATGGGGAACGAGGCCGAACGATTTGGTGAAATCTATAATAATTGCATGTACACTTCATCGAGAGAATCAGCAATACCCTGACTGACAATGACTACCTGACTCTCGCATGAATATTCTTTTCTAAAACCGTGTTGCCCTTCGTAAATGATATTCTTATCCCAAATTCGGCGTAAGTATATAAGCAGACCCTTATGGGGACTGATCAAACACTAGCCCTCCAACATCTTCATTGTCTATCAAATTCTCTCACAAAACACTCACAAAATTCGAACAAGGAAACAAAATTCAGATCTTGGGAAATTTTCCTTTTGTAACAGAACAATTAAAGATTGGAACAGTTTACCCGCAACAATTTTCAAAGCTTTTCCTTTAAGTGTTCGAAGTTTTAGAAATAAGTTAGAACAATATGATAGTAATAGACATTAAATGAGTAGGTGCGGTGAAGTGCGGTGAAGTGCTGGTCAGTGTAACTCAAAGCAAAAACAGTGTACTGTAGTGTAGTGTTGTGCAGTGCAGTGTCAGGCAGTTAATTGTAGTGAACGCGATCAATGAATTAAAAACAATACATTTAGCCGATATTTATGTAGCTTGTATTAAATTTTAGCATCACCGACATATAATTATAATTATTATATATCATATGAGTTGAAATATTTGTAATAATACTTAATATTAGTGATAGTATGATTATTGCATGTTCGGCTTGTATTGTACTCCTTTATTATTATTGTTATTATTATTAATATTGTTATTATTATTGATATTGTTATTATTATTAATATTGTTGTTATTATTATTGTAATTATTGTTAATTAACTGCCACCGGGTCATACCCAATTGCAGTTCAAATAAATATATGTATGTAATGTAAATTAACTGCTTTCGGCGATTGAGCACTTCAAGACAATAATGAAAAGCATCTTCTTCTTCTTCTTCTTCTTCGTCTTCTTCTTCTTCTTCTTCTCCTACTCTCCAGGAAGTTAAGACTTTCGCCTGATGCTTGGTTCTATCTTGCTATCCATCTCCGGGCGCCCAGGTTTTCATGGGGGACGGCAGCCATTTGCCTAGGTTTCATTTTAATGGCTGCCTTTGGGGAACCGCCGCCTCGAGGTGTCTCCTGGTTAAAACTAAAGGTTCACAAACCAGTGAAGCACTACTTCCACTTATTCTGCACTACTATCATCTTTCTAGATCAGGTCGCTTCGACCCCTTGTTTGACTTTTTGACACTGACGGTATTAGGTTTCGAGGGCTAGAGTGTCTTTCACTTCTAACTCTCCCGCTTTTCTAAATCTATGGCTTTTCTTTCTCCTTTCCTTGCAACTTTCTCTCTCTTCTTTTCCTAAACGTTTGACCGGACACGTTAGGAAAAGTTAGCAGCTGTATCACCGATCTTACGGGTTAGTAACCCTATCAGGGAAAAATTAAATTACTTCCAATCTCCAGAGTTTTGATTAGGGCTTCAGGCCTTTAGGGAAATACGTATTTCTCCCTTAATCTTGAATGTTGAAAGTTTAGTGGAAGTTTAAGTAACGTTTCCATACACTATTTTGCGTATCACCTAAAAATAAATATTTTGATTAAGTTGCGTAAAAACAACTATGATTACATATTTCACTAAATTTTGTACGACTAAATGAATATTTTGAGTATTGTCATGTTTAATAGATCGAAGTTTTTGGATGTATGGTGAAAGACATGCCAGTTTGGAATGCTGTGGTTCGTCACGCATCACATGTTACTGTGGGACTTTCCCAATGGAGTGGAGTGAGTCTGATTCAAGACCTGTCAAAACATCTGAGGGCCATTTCTAACTCTACTGTCGATTCAGGCAATGGTACTCCGAGCGATAACGCATACTCATAACATGAGCATCTCTCAAACGTCCTGAGATTGCACAGACGAATTGTTCAGAACGATCAAGAAGATGACGTCGCGTGTTACACCGAGACTTCGCTCGATCTTGTTTACTGGTTTTCATATAGGCAATACATAAATATTTTCGTCATTTAACACGTATTTTTCAATTTTTAAGCCAATAAAAATAAATATAGTCGACATCAGTTATAGTGAATTCGGAAATAGTGAACCCTCGGTTATAGTGAACTTAAGTTGCTGGTCCCGTTTCTCATACATTACAAATAAGCATAAGTAGTTTCGGTTATAGTGAACCTGAACCTCGGATAGAGTGAACATTGGAAATAAGTCCTGGAAATTAATTGGATCTCTTATGTTATTAGGCCAGTGAAAGGGTCTTCGGAGAGTGGGACGGTGTTCCAACACTGCCTTACTTACTTACCATACTTAGAGACAGAGGACAATGCCGAATAAAGGATGGAGAGAACACGAACTCTGGAGAAGGATATAAAGAAATTACTAATGAACTTTGTGCGATGCAACCAATTGAAAATAATTAATTTTTTACGTACAAATAAAGATATTGATATATTCAGCTCGTTCTGTTAATTAATTTTGCTATTTATTAATAAAACCAATTATTGTGGAGAAATTCCATTAATTTTGACATCTCTGATAAAGTGAACCAAACATGTTAGTCCCCAGAAGTTCACCATAACCGGAGTCGACTGTATTTCCCAGTTTTTTAACATTTAAAAGTCGCAGCATTGGTTATGATGTACGGAATAATCTAATAATGATAAGTCGCTTCTTTTCTATATAAACCCATTGTCAAGGATAGTGACTTCGTATGGACTGCAATAGTTGCAGTCGCTTCGCGGGCAAGTGCAAGGCGCCTTGGTTCTGCGGCGCCTGGCGCTACCTAGTGACGACTGCCTCCGTCCTCCCCACTCCCCTCCCTCTTGCGGAGAAGGAAGCTTATAACTAGACATCGGATGTTTACGCATCAAAAAATCATCTTTTACGCGCTTAAAAAGGCAGTGAGAATTCCAAGAATAAGGAGAAAAAAGGCACTGTCATAAGTTACATACACACTAAAATGACATTTTGTTTGAAGTTTTTATCTATATTATTTTGTACACTTAAATTGCACAAAACAAGTTCGTACATTTTAATGTAAAAGAAGATTTATATATTTACAACGTTTCTACATTTTATTCTGAATAGTTTACTTTAACCAGTAATATCCGCATATTACAAGTAACGTTTCAAGTATCACAATTTTAAATTTACGACGATTGGGAGACAAAATCAGTTTGAATGTGGAGAAGGATATCTCAACATCTGATGATGTGACTGGCATATATTTTAGAAGTCCAACACTATCAGCACTGAAACGTCTGGTAATTTATATTTATTTCCACTTAAAATGTCGGTGCTCTCGGTCAATATTGTCAATCGACCACGTTATCAGAACATGGCTGGTATTTATGAAACAGGGAAATGGAGAGAAATCAGTTGATATACTTTTAGGAATCCTCTCGTATTTTATAATATCAAGGCGTGCATTGAAGATTTCGTAATGAATGGGCAAGTTGGACCACGGCCGATTTTCCGATATCTTAGCATTGTATATAAAAATAATACATAAAAGGCAAAAAGAAGTCCTAAAAGTATTTATGCAAAAAAGGGCATTTATTCTAAAAAAAAAAGCAAAAAAAAGCATTTTAAAACTTCGTCATATGTCATACTTTGTCACGACTCGTGCACACATATTATCAGCCTTTAAATAAATACGCTAGAATAAAATAGGCATTTCCCTAAACATCCGATGTCTACTTATAACTAGAGACCGGAAAAATATGTAGAATGAAATGTCAAAATATGTACATAAATATGTAATGAAAACAGCCAGAACTTGTAATAAATATGTAATATGTAATATTAAAATACACTAAAGAGATTCACTTTACAAGACAGGAGGTGTAACAATGACCTCATGTCATCGGCCACTACGAAAAAATCCAAGAAGAGATAGAACCATTGCCATTGTTCACAAGGACCTTGGTGTGGAATGCAATGGTTGCAATCCTTCATGGACAAGCGCGAACATCGAAGTGCACGGCTTCTGTGGAGCGTGGCGCTACCTAGCGGGCCCGTCTCCTGCCGCGTCGATCCCCCTCCCGGAGAAGGGAGCTTGCAGCAGCAGGCCCACAAGTGCACTGGTGAAACATTGGCTCTCCGACTTCTTTTTTGTGCATCGAATTAACAGATTTCCAAGCCCAAGCACACAAAATCAGCAACTTGTTTACTAGACCTCGATTTTTCTATAGTGACCAATAACAATAGGTGTTTGTTACACTTCCTGCCTTATAAAATAAATATTTTTAAAAGTGGTAAGTACATTTCTGAGGCTACGAGCTCCATTGAGATGCACGATCGCGAATGAGTTAAAAAGAATGTCATCGGCCACAACAGAAAAATCGAAGTATAGTCGACTCCGGTTGTAGCAAACTTGGATATAATTAACTCGGTTATAGTGAACTTAAGTCACTAGTCCCGTTTCACTTACATTACAGATAAGCATAAGAAGATTCGATTATAGTGAACCTCGGCTATAGTGAACGTAGGAAATAAGTCCTGGAAATTAATTGGATCTCTTCTGACCTTCGGAGAGTGGGATGGTGTTCCAACAGTGCAAGAGACATTTAAAGGTGTCAAGACTGCATTACGATACTTAGAGACAGAGACACTGCAAAATCAAGTATGAAAAGGGCACGAGCTCTGGAGAAGGGTCTAATGGAAAATGCGCGAAGCAAACAATTGAAAATAATTTTCTTTTTTCTTACAAATAAAGATATAGACATTTTCAGTTTGTGCTGTTAATGAATTTTGAGATATATTAATAAAATCAATCATTGTATTTTCAATTCAATCAAAATTAATCATTCTATTTAAGTTTGTCCTCATCGGATATAGTGAACCTCTGTTATAGTAAACAAAACATGTTAGTCCCCAGACGTTCACTACAACCGGAGTCGACTGTATAAATAAAACCTCTGCCAACAGTCACAGCGACCTTGCTATGGAATGCAATAGTTGCAGTCCATGCTAACGTTCACAGGGACTTTGGTATGATTGATTGATTTTTCGTGTTTCCGGGCGCGTCAACTGCTTTGGTCATTAGTCCCGTTAGTGTTGTGCATGTTTTTTCTCGGGATGTGACGGTCATCTTCCCCCGCTGGATGGCGAGATCCGGCGCCGACCTACCGTCGGCTAATGGAGTTTCCCCCTTACCAGGACTCTCCCACTAGCGGGGCACTGCCCCACCCGGGACAAGCTCTAAGCTCCCGATCGGTCTCCCGGAATATGTGGCAGTGTAGTGCATTTTAGTGTAATTGTGTGTGTAAGGGGAGAGGATAGGACAAGGAAGAGGAAGGACAGATCGCGCGCTGTCCGTGGCCCGTTTGTTAGGGTACTGCTCCGGCATTCGCCTGATGTTGATCAGAGAAACCACGGAAAAGTACCGATCAGAGCAGCCGGTTGCTAGAATTCTCCTCCAGACCGCGATTGAATTCGACGAAGCTGAAAAGGAAGTGTCGAAAATCCTGCCGCCGTGGGGAGTGTAACCTAGGACCTCCCGGTCAGAGGCGCTGCAGTGACATCAGTTGATGCACTGAGCTACCACTCCCGGTACCTTGGTACGGAATGCAATAGTTGCAGTCCAAGCCAGCGTTCACAGGGACCTTGGTACGGAAAGCAATAGTTGCAGCGGCTTCACGACCGCGTGCGATCATTGAAAAAAAAAGCAAGCGCTGGGCTGCGGCGCCTGGCGCCTCCCGCCCTCTCCTTCCCCGCCACCGCCACCGCTTCCGCGGCGCCACGCCGCGCCACGCTTATCGACCGGCCGCGGCGGCGCGGGGGGCGTGGCGGGGCGCGGCGGCGGCGCGCGCGCCTGCCATTGGCCGCGACGCCGCAGTGGAAATTTCCACGCGCGCGAGGATCGGGGTCAGCCGCCGACGCCGTTTCGCGACGCCCGCGCGCGGGCGCCGCTCGCAGGCTGCTCGCAGGCCGCGGGGTCCCGCAGGGCTCCCGCTCGCACCCATCGCAATAATACATAAAAGGCAAAAAAGTCCTAAAAGAGGCATTTATGCAAAAAAAGTATATACGCCAATAAAAAGGAAAAAAATAAGCGTAATGAACAGACATCGGATGTTTAGGCACTAAAAAATCGTCTTTTAGGCGCCGAAAAAGGCACTGAAAAAGTCAAGAATAAGGAGACAAAAGGCACTGTCATATGTTACATACACAATAAAATAAAAAATTGTTTGTAATTTTTGTATATATTATTTTGTAAACTTAAATGCACAAAACCAGTTCGTATACTTTAATGTAAAACTAGATTTACATATATACAACTCTTCTACATTTTATTCTTAATAGTTTCCATTAACCAGTAATATTTACATATGACCAGTCACTTGTCAAGGATCACAATTTCAAATTTGCGACGACTGGGAGACAAAATCAGTTTCAATGCGGAGAAGGTTATCTGAACGATGTGATTGGCATATATTTTAGCAGTCCAACACTAGCAACACCGACACATTCTGGGAATTTATATTGATTTCCACTTAAAATTTCGGTTCCCTCGGTGTATAATTAGGGAACGGATTTTTCATGTAAATACATATTTTTACAGGAGCAAGATACCTGCATTCACTAATATTTTTACACTTAACACGACATTCTGAACGAATTAAAACCATTTTTATTTTACATGTACATATTTTGCTTTTTTTATTACAATACATTCCGTTCCCTAGTAAAAATCCTCTTAAGAATGTTTTCTTGTCAGGCACCGCAGCCTTCGACGCGGCGTCACCCGAACAGCTCAGATCATGTTTTCTTGTCCAATTTTTGTCATTTGGACTTCCTTGTTCCTTTCTGCCAATTGAAACGTATGTGTGGAATTCGTATGAGCAGAATCTGATGTGAATTAATTGTATCCCTGGCGAAGAGAAATTAATGCTTTTTCAGCACTGTAATAAATGCCCAGTTCTCACGAAAATACCAATTGGCCAGCTCTCCAAACAGGGCTTTAACCAGCTGCCTGCTAGGGGTGTAATACCTTACCCCTATTTTTTAAAACACCCAAAAGTTAAGAAAATCACACCCTTTCAGATAATGTCAGCCTTATTGTTTTTGAGGTGACTTAAAAAAATGCAGACCTAGAAATATGAACGCAAATATGTCTTGAAACCATTTATGGTTCGTTTAGTTCTTTTCAGGCACGACCAAGCACACCAACACTTCGTTTACATTTTTTATGTAGTAATAAGACCGATATGTAGGAAGTGAGACTGTCTGAAATCTTTAAATTCTGGAAAGGGACTTCGATTAACGTGGTATAGTGTGAATAATACCAATAATGGGAGTACAGTACGTACGTAATGGAATGTAGGAAACGGAATGCTCATATCGTTCGAATTCCTGAAATACATTGGATGTAAAGGGTAATTGCATTTGTTGGATTACAGCTCAACAGTCGTCTGTTTTATCAGACTGTCTCTATCGACTGATCTCAGACTACAACGGGTAAGTTTATTTCCTTGTATCTATAAAAGATTCCAGAAGAAACGCGATGCCTCGAGTTTATAATTCGAATTCTTGAAAACCTTCTCGTTTATAACTAAATTCTTCTCAAAGCAATTTGTTTACATTCCTATTACTGTCATATTCTCACGTAGTTGCAGAGAGTTGACCTTCAGTTTGTTAAGACAAGGATACACAGTTATTTTTATGATCTTAAAGCGTCTTGACACACATATATTTTCATTTTGTGTCTTGAATATTGAGAATAAAAGGCGATTGAAAAGCAAGTTATTTTCATTTGAAGAATTCAGAAGGAAATTATTTGCAATGAAAAAAGAACTAGAATTCATGTAGTGAAAACCAGACCGCCTGTATACTAAAAGTGAATATCAACACCATTTCACAAATCACCTTTTCCTTACAATATATTTTCTAAGTTGAACAATCTTCGCCCTTTAGCATGTTCTTTCTCTTTTTGTACTCATCGTCGTTACTTATGGCGTCTCACGGTAAATACGCGAATAAGAAGAATATTCTCGGAAGTACGTCTCCTTAGCATTCACCCTTGAAGTTCGTGCTGGAAAAGAATTTCTCTTGTTCGCAGAATCACGTCAAGAGAGCAAGTGACGAACTTCCTTCTTAGTGAAACGTAGGGTTTGCAAGGAGTAATTGTTGGAAGGTTCCTACCAGACATTCACGCTAATTTCCCTATGGTTCCCCTACGATTTATTGATCTAGAAATTTTTGAATATGATTATAAAGATTTTGAGCTGTCCTTTGCGGAAAAAACTCTTGGCTCCATAGAGAAATTCACATACAGTGGGACTTGAGTAATTAGAATTTGATCATTAATTCGAAAATGTATTTTGTTCCCTTGAACTTTTTTATCTAGTTAGTAAACAAAATGGTACATAATTCGAAGTTAATCATCTTTAATTCGAAGTATTTGTACACGAGGTAACACACCTACATGTACAATTAAAACACATATGTAAGCCGAAAGTTAAGAAAACGAATCATATATTTCATAATTTCTTGCAAAAATGTAAGTTTACATAATGCACATTCTGTTATTGTACACTCGATAATACAGTACTTGCAAGGAAATTCGTTTAATACCTTATTGACAGTTTTATTTTGCTTAAATATAATCTACGTATCGTGTTCAAAATTCTTGCATACATACCTTTTTAAATACATATTCACTATTGAGAAAGTGGCCGTTTCAGGCGTTTAATAAAACTAAAACCAAACCCCCAAAACGTAACTTCTCTAATTAGCATATTTGGATAATTGGAAATTTTTGTTAGTGCCTTCAGCTTGGAATAATCCTGGTCCCATTGAACTATTTTGGGTTATAGAAGAAGGAAATTGGTTTACCTAGATATCATACACACAAATATGTAGTTACATGGAAAAATTAAAAGTATATTTCTTCGGTCAGAATGTGTATTTCTTCACCATGACCCCGTTTCTATTTCTCGGAAACTTTTTCACATTTAAAAAGCTTCGTACTAATTATTTTCATTCTTGGTCGCTGATAAACCTTACACTTGCGTCAGGGTTGACAGATTTTTCACAACACGAAGAAAAGTGACACAGATAAAAATTGGACGAATTTGATGCAATAGATCAACTAATATTGGGAAGAGTAAAATGCAATTTACAACACGGAATTAATAAATTATTTGAATAAGTTTGTGTCATAGAAAATTCCAACCACAGAAAATAGTTTTCAGCGACTTTTTCGTCATACTGTACTGGCATAATACCGATTTAACGCCTGCAAGCGTAGGAACAAAAAACGTCTATTAACAGTCAGTGTCTTTTAATGACTTAACAGTCCGCTTTCCATTAAAAACAAACAAAAAATGAGTTGTAGCTAAAGATGGCGGATGAGTTCACATATTCCCAGAAATGGAAAATGTTCTTTATATGATTTTTCTCTTCAGAAGATATTATGAAAAGTATTGGAAAGTACAACGGCTGATACAACAGACTCGATAAACTTCCCCTATCGCCTCAATTAACAAAACTCAACTGCGTCTTTTAATTGCTTTATATCGGCCTAATGATTTTAATAACTAGTTATTCTATATTTTGAGCTGTACAGAAAAGAATGCGTTTCTAAGTGTCTTCATTTTTCTACGTGACGTGTAACACACGACGTTCATTCTTCCTCAAAGAAATTTGCATGTGCGTGTTGTATACAAACTCGTATCGTTTCGCCACGTGGTGCAACTGTCTCCGTTATCGTTCGTTCACGTGACGGGTTCCCTTCGCGTGGAAATCAGAACGTAGCCTCTTCGAAAAGCAACTGCGCATGATTCAAAGCCACCTGCGCGGCTGCGAGGAATAGCATTCAGGGGGCCGTTACATAACTACGTCCTCTGATTCGCCGAGCGCAATTGTCGAGCAGAGATACCAGAACGTGACAGGGCAGCAAAGCGAGTCGTGCAAAGCAAAACGTGTATGCCTAGGGCGAAAATTGTAACAATTTAATATATGCTGAAAAGATAAGAATAAGTTGTGAATGTTAAGTGCTCGATCGGGAGCGGCAGCTCAGTGCATCAACTGATGTCACTGCAGCGCCTCTGACCTAGGTTCGAGTCCTGACGGTGGCAGGATTTTCGACACTAGCTTTTCAGCTAGGTCGAATTCAGTCGCTGTCTGGACGAGAATTCTAGCGGCCGGCTGCTCTGATCGGTAGTTTTCCGTGATTCCTCCGATCAACACCAGGCGAATGCCGGAGCAGTACCCTACCAAACGGGCCACGGACCGCGCGCGATCTGTCCTTCCTCTTCCTTGTCCTATCCTCTCCCCCTACACACACACACACACACACACACACACACACACACACACACACACACACACACACACACTAACATGCACTACACTACCACATATTTCTGGAGATCAGTCAGGAGCTTAGAGCTTGTCCCGGCTGGGGCGATGCCCCGCTGGTGGGAGAGTCCTGGTTAGGTAGGGGGAAAACCCGTTAGTCGACGGTAGGTCGGCGCTGGATCTCGCCATTCAGCGGGGAAGATCACCGCTATCTCCCGAGAAAAACATGCACTACACTAACGGGGCTAATGACCAGAAAAAATCATTCACTTAAGTGCTCGATTCACTTCGTGAACATGTTGGGTGTAATATCTTACTACGTAGTTACGTAATAGAGAAAGCATTGTAATGCTGTAGCTTAAATCGGCGATTTTTACCCAGAGGTATTGGAATTGTGGAGCCCTGATATCGACGCAAAACTGCAGGAACATACTCCACACGAAGGCCGCAGGTGGTAAACATTGCGTTATTGATTAGTGATTCCGCGAGCGTTCAACTGCTAAGGACATTAGTCCCGTTTGTATATGCATGTTTTTCCCGCGGGAGGTGGTAGTGATCTTCCCTCGCGGAATGGTGAGATCCGGCGGCAATTCATCTGTCGGCTAACGGGATTTTCCCATCCAGGTATCTCCCACCAGCGGGACAGCGCCCCAACCGGGGCAAGCTCTATGCTATTCTTAGCTGGGTGTGAAATAAATCAGCTGTTACGGTGTCATTGAATCGGAAGGCTGAACGCCACTTCTGTGACGTCACTGTAGTGACATGTAAAAAGGTGCCGATTGGATGGCACCGTAACAGGTGATGAAATGTCACAAATAACTATGGAAAAATCGCAGTATAAGCTTCCGACGGGTCTCCCGGCATGTGTGTTAGTGTAGTGCATGTAAGTGTAAGAGTATGTAAGTAAGAAGTGAGGAGAGAAAGATCGCACGCGGTCCGTGGCCCATTTGTTAGGGTACTACTCCAGCATTCGCTCGGTGTTGATCGTATAAACCACGGAAAAGTACCGATCAGAGCAGCCGGCCGCTAGAATTCTCCTCCAGTCAGCGACCGAATTCGACCTAGCTATGAAGCTAATATCGAAAATACCCAACGGTCGGATCCCGAACTTTCGGATCTCCCGGTCAGAGTCGCTGGAGAGAAAACGTAAATGCTGGCTCTGAGCTAACTGAGCAGCTCTGCTTTTAGGAAGTTTGCGGTCTGCTGCAGAACCAACTCAAACTTCCACGCACCGGAAATTTAGGAGTAGATTCCTGACCGTCCTGACCGGGGAAGCCTTCACCCCATATCACCGCCCGTGACACCTGCAACACTGCAGGAACACCACGAAGGTCGCAGACACTTAGTAAACATTGCACAATCTTACGAAAGAGCCCCCACGCAAACACGCGGCGATTATCATATCAATAACGTAACCGCTGCGATCGTGTAATCGAGTGAGACCAGAAATAGCCCCGCCATCAGGGCTGCGTCTATCTATAAGCGAGCGACGCGAGATGTAAACAGATTTCGAAGTGCTTTGATCTCCGCGAAAGGCTTTGCCGCGAGCCATACGGCCTTGCGCGGCGGTGAAAGCGGTCGCAAGGCAACGCCCGGCTCTGCCAGCTCAGAGACAACATTGCCACTGCTTGTGCAGCGCCTCTGACCGGGAATCTGACCGTCAGTGGCGAATTCATGGATATACCGCGTATGTAGAAGGATTTTCCTAAGGATGAGCCAAGTGACAGTGTGCGTAAAAAGTGAACATCACATGTGTAGAAGGATTTTCCTAAGGATGAGCCAAAGTGACAGTCCGCTTCTGAACAAGTGAACATCACATGCAATTCAGAGAAGTATCCCTCCGCCGCGACAGCTGTTCAGCCACGCCCCTTCGTAAAGAGCTAATGGTTCCTGTGAAAACATCCCCAAGCAGAAATATAAGAGTTTCACTGAGGTATATGCACGTACGGGAGTCAGGGAAATATTTAAATTTAATTACTTAAGTGGAAAATCTCTTAACATGCTCTCACAATCAGTAAAAGAAAACTGTCACGAATGTAAATACAAAGCTCTCAATCACAGTTCGCCACACAACAGCACAATTGCCGGAAACACGTGCACCAGAAGGCATTTCGGTCCCCAGGAAAAAATAGGCTTTTGCCTAAATATCCATATTATTCATACAAATACACTCACACATGTTCTTCCCAAATATGCATGTATATGGGAAGATCAGTCCGGCTTGAAGCTTGTCTTGGCTGGTGCCCCACTGTGGGAGATACCTGGTTAAGGAAAATTCCGTTAGCCAGCAGGTAGACCGGTACCGGATCTCACCATCCAGCAATGTCGAACTCTATCTTCCGGGATGAAACATTCAGTCCTCTAATGGCTGTAAAAACCGAAACAGATGACGTGCGTGGAAACATTAGTCAGGCAAGCCGGGGAAAATGCACACCATGCATCGGCCATACGCCTTACGCGGCGTTGATAGCAGTTGCAAAGCAACATCCGGCTACAAGGCCAGGTGCTTATCGTCGAGTGAGAACTTTCTTATGAACCCTAGGAACACCACCACTTGAATTTTCATTTTCATGATGAATTTGAAGGTTTTGATAAATTATTAAATTGTTACAACTAATATTAAAAATGTGCATTCATTTAAGAAACAAACATTATTCAATTCCTGGCTCTGTGAATGAACAAAATATTCACTTTCTCCCTTCAATATTTGTCTTCAGTGACAAAACCTATTCCTTTTCTTCATGAAATTAAGGGGATATATCTTCATATTGATGATATATTACATTACATTATATTACTCTAAGACTTTAAGAACTAAAAATATTTCCAACATTATTCTGAATATCCAGTTTTCGAATGAATCCTTTTTTGTAGCCAAAGACGTAATAATTCAATAATAACCCACAATTGAATCGTTTATTTCAGAAACCCGTCAAACGCAAAATTTAAAACGCGTGGGAATATTGTTCCATGAGGATAGACACATCGCTTATTTCTTATTTACCTGGAAAATATTCATTTATTAACTGCTTTAATATTAAAAAATATTTTGAAATCGGAAAAACTGGGACACTTTTTCTCAATTTTCTGGACATGACAAATTAGGCGTTTGACGGGTTTCTGAAATAAACGATTCGCTTGTGATAAATTTTCATCAAAAAACACTTCAAACACATTATCAAAGATTTTGGGCTTCCTAAAAAAATTCAAATCTATTAAAAAAAATAATCTGACCCCCCCACAACTCCTTGTAAATGATACGGTTAGTGCGTTATCCTCCTTGACTCCGAGATGTGTGACCGGGAGCGGTAGCTCAGTGCACCAACTGCTGCCACTGCAGCGCCTCTGACCGGGAGGTCCTAGGTTCGAGTCCTGACGGCGGGAGATTTTCGACTCTAGCTTTTCAGCTAGGTCGAATTCAGTCGCTGTCTGGAGGAGAATTCTAGCGGCCGGCTGCTCTGATCGGTAGTTTTCAGTGGTTTCTCCCATCAACACCAGGCGAATGCCGGAGCAGTAGCCTAACAAACGGGCCACGGACCGCGCGCGATCTGTCCTTCCCATTCCTTGTCCTATCCTCTCCCATTACACACACACACACACTTATACTAACATGCACTACACTACCACATATTCCGAAAGACCGTTCGGGAGCTTAGAGCTTGTCCCGGCTGGGGCGGTGTCCCGTTGGTGGGAGGGTCCCGGTTAGGGGGAAACCCCACTAGCCGACGGTAGGTCGGTGCCGGATCTCGCCATCCAGCGAGGGAAAATCACCGCCATCTCCCGAGAAAAAAACATGCACTACACTAACGGGACCAATGACCGAAGCAGTTGACGCGCCCGGAAACACGAAAAACTCAATCAACCCGAGTTGTGTGGGTAGTGTGGGTATCCATTCACAAACGCGAGTAGTTGGCCGCTTTTCCGGGTGCGCGTTGGATGACGTGGCCGCGCGCTGGCGAACTCTGGCGGCGCTGGCGGAACTAGAGGTTCCGCGCGGGTGACGCAGCGGGACGGGATGTACCGGAGCGCGCTTTCTCGCGAGCGACGCGTCGCGGCGCTCGGGGCCCGTTTGACGCACGGCGTGGGCCTCGCGCGCTTCCAGGCCCCGAAGGAACCGACTCCGCATGCCAAACGAATCTCGCGATGGCACATTTTATCAGAATAACCGTACATCGATTTTTCGGTGTAGAGTCGACTGCGGTTAGTTTTATTTTTTATTGATTTAAACTGCAATTGGGTGTAACCCGGTGATAAATAAGATAATAAATGTCATGGAAATAATATAATAATGGTAATAATAATGCTAAAATGATAATAATAATAATAATAATAATAATAATAATAATAATAATAATAATAATAACATTATCCCGATAATTGTTTTAAGCTCCGGAGTAATCCCTAGGAGTCTGATTTGGGGCCTTAAGCAACTGGATTTGAATGAAGACCTGTACAAACCCATGCAGAAGGCAGTTGTTATTTCAACAACAAGGATAGTGCGGAAATTCATGGGAAACAATGTATTATATATTCTTTTTAAAAAATTGTTGTATTCTGCTTTGATTTTGTATACCTGTGCAATTCATTCAAATGTGAAAATAAGATGAAATAATAATAATAATAATAATAATAATAATAATAATAATAATAATAATAATAATAATAATAATAATAATAATAATAATAATAATAATACTGATTCTTAAAATAAGAAATTACAAGAAAAAGAAAAGAAACTTCTATCATCTACGGGCGCAGTGAGTGTTTAGACAATTAAGAACTTACTGCACTATCCTTCACTTCACTTTAACACTAAAGACATTTCCTTCACTATTTCTCTGCTTGTGAATTTCTGGGGACTAACATGTTTGGTTCACTATATCAGAAGTTCACTTTATCCGATAGTGTCAAAATTATATAGAATTTCTCCACAATGATGATTTTATTAACATATAAAAATATTGAATATTGCCGTTAATGAATTTGTTGTATTTCTTTGTGCTTAAAAAATCAATTATTTTCAATTGTTTGCTTCGTACATTTTTCATTAGTAATTACTGTAAATACTTCTCCAGATTTCGTTATCTCTCCATATTTGATTCTACCTTGTCTTCTGTCTTTAAGTATTGTAAAGCAGTCTTGAAACCTTTCAATGCCTCTTGCACTGTTGAAACACCGTCCTACTCTCCGAAGACCCTTTTACTGGGCTACTAACATACGTCATCTAATTAATCTCTTTATGACTTATTTCCTACGTTAATTATAGCCCAAGTTCAGGTTCACTATAACCGAATATTCTTATGCTTATTTGTAATGTAAGTGAAATGGGACAAGTGACTTAAGTTCACTATAACCGAGGATTCACTGTATCCGAGTTCACTATAACCGGAGTCGACTGTATATATGGAAGATAATAAGTGTTAATAATATTTATCGAATGTAAGGAAGGAAATAAAAAATTAAAGACATTGTGTTTTGTTAATATTCCATTAATTCACTTTCATTTTTAAATCATCGAAGTAAAACGTCCCGTATTTAATACACATAATACGTAATTATTAGTTAAAAGTATATTCTGCTCTAAAGCACTCTGCCACCTTAATTTTTTAATCAATATTGCATAAAGAGAAATGCAAATGCAGTTTAATGTTATTACCACGTACAAAAGCATCAAAGAAAATAAAAAGCTTTTCTTTAGACCATCGATGTTTCTCGAAAAATACAATTTATCGATCTGAAAAAAATAATTGAAAACCAAACATAGTTGTTAACATATCGATGTTTCTGATGGAAAATTTCGTGTTTTGAAAACATCTACGTTTTTTGCCATCCCTAACCGCATCATAGCGTCCCGCCTCAGGGTTGGGATCCGAAAACAGTGGCTTCTAGTCCCACCTAAGGATCGCGATTTCTAATAGCATGTCTTGCTCTATACATCATTCCACCCACAACCATTCACCCCTGGAGAGGGGGCTCGGTGCATCAACTGATGTCACGGTAGTGCCTCTGACCGGGAGAAACTACGATTCGAGTACTGATGATGGCAGGATTTACCACCTACCTTGTCAGCTAGGTCGACTATAGGCGCAGTGTGGAGGAGAGAACTCTAGCGGCCGGCTGCTCTGATCGGTAGTTTTCCGTGGTTTCTCCGGACAACACCAGGCGAATGCCGGAGCAGTACCCTACCAAACGGGCCAAGGACCGCGCGCGATCTGTCCTTCCTCTTCCTTGTCCTATCCTCTCCCCTTACACACACACACTGACACTAACATGTACTACACTACCACATATTCCGGGAGACCGGTCGGTAGCTTAGAGCTTGTCCCGACTGGGGCGGTGCCCCGCTGATGGTAGAGTCCTGGTTAGGGGGAAACCCTACTAGCCGACTGTAGCTCGGCGCCGGATTTCGTCAACCAGCAGGAGAAGACCACCTCCACCTCCCGATCAAAAACATGCACTACACTTTCGTGACTAATGACTTGTTGACGCACCCGGAATCACTAACCAACCAACCAACTAACCAGTGAATCAAATCCTTGAGGTGGAGGCCGCTGTCATCTCTGACCATCTGTTCTGGCGCAGGCCATCTGAATTGCAACGCGACGTCCTCGCAAGAGCAAAAATGTGGTAATATCATTCGCCGACGCGATATCTCTGCCCGAGAGAAAACCGTCGACTATCCTTGACCGCCGGAGACCCACGGGGGCCATAAATCAGCCTGACGATGCGCATGCAAATGAACAAGGTGTGTCCAAGGAGCGAGTTGTGCTCTCAATTATGTGTCACAGTCGTCAAGGCTTCGAAACGCTCGGTCGGTGTATGGGAGAGCTTCTAAGCAGTGGCGAATTCCCCGATACACCGCGTATACTGCCGGTTGATTGATTGATTTTTTCGTGTTTCCGGGCACGTCAACTGCTTTGGTGATTAGTCCCGTTAGTGTAGTGCATGTTTTTTTCTAGGGAGATGGCGGTGATCTTCCCCCGCTGGAAGGTGAGATCCGGCGCCGTCATACCGTCGGCTAGTGGGGCTTTCCCCTAACCAGGACTCTCCCACCAGCGGGGCACCGCCTCAGCCGGGACAAGCTCTAAGCTCCCGACCGGTCTCCCGGAATATGTGGTAGTGTAGTGCATGCTATTGTGTGTGTGTGTGTGTGTGTGTGTGTAAGGGGAGAGGATAGGACAAGGAAGAGGAAGGAAAGATCGTTTGGTAGTGTACTGCTCCGGCATTCGCCTGGTGTTGATCGGAGAAACCACGGAAAACTACCAATCAGAGCAGCCGGCCGCTAGAATTCTCTTCCAGACAGCGACTGAATTTGACCTAGCTGACAAGCTAGTGTCGACAATCCTGCCGCCGTGAGGACTCGAACCTAGGAAATACCGCCGGTATATCCAGGAATTCGAAGTGTATAAAAAATATTTCGTAAGTTTGGTAATTCTCAAAAACGTTATTGAGATTTTGAAAGCTTTAAAACGGATGCGATAAAATAACTCGTTTTGTTACCGAGAGCCAGTCAGTCTTGCGCATCCGTTAGCGCTATAAAGTGCGTTAGAGTGAGAACTTTTAAACTTATGCTGTCAAGAGAATTTGCTAGCGCAGGCGAGGGGACCGCATGCCAGCCGCGATAACCACGGCTCCTCGTGTTTCAAAGGCCGGGAGAGGGGAGGATGCGCGTCTGGACGGTCTGTAGGCACCGCAAAATATTGCGGTGAACAGTCCTTCTTTGTAAGTTACGCTAAGTTTTTGAGAAAATGGAGAGTGTTAATGATCCAGAAGTTAGTGGTTTGCGTAATTGTCGTATAGAACAATTACTAAGGACGGAATTTCATAGTATTGGATTTTCAGAAAAGCTCAAAATAGAAAACAACGGTAGAGGTAGCTTTCATGAAGTGCGATATATTTAAAATAATGTTCAGGATTCGCCACTGCTGTTTAGAATAATAGAGTCGACTCCGGTTATAGTGAACTTCTGGGTACTAGCATGTTTGGTTCTCTATATCAGAGTTCACTATATCCAATGATGTCAAAATTAAATAGTACTGCACAATGATTGATTTTATTAAAATAGAAATGTACTAAAATACATTAACAACCCAAACTGAAAATTTCAATATCTTTATTGGTCAGTAAAAAGGCTATTATTTTCAATTGTTTGCTTCGTTCATTTTTCATCAGAAATTTCTCTAGATCCTTCCCCTACGTTTCTACTCTCTGCGTACTTAATTTTGCATTTTCTATGGTCTGTGAGTATCGTAATGCAGTCTTGACACCCTTCAATGCCTCTTTCACTGTTGTATGACCCACTCTTCCATAATATAACCTTTGGCCGATATTTTTTTCAAGCTGCCTAGTGTTGGCACTGAGGTGATATATTCTTTTCTTGGAGGGAATTAATTTTCAGGACGTATTTCCTTCGGTCACTTTAGGCGAGGTTGAGATTCACTATAACCGAATCTTCTTATGCTTATTTATATTGTAAGTGAAACGGAACAAGTGACATAACCGAAGGTTCACTGTATCCGAGTTCACTCTAACCGAAGTTTCATTATATCCGAGTTCAGTATAACCGAAGTCGACTGAATATCGGTATTGTAAGACGACAGTTGTATTCAGCTCGTATATTTGCTGCATATAAGTTCTCTTTGCGCAAGTTTAGTTGACCTCTCCTTTTGCTTGTTGTGTTAGTACAGCTGGGGAAGGGGGTACTATTTTATTATAAATACTAACAACAAAATTCTGTAATTCCAATGCAAAAATTGTTCAATAACTCGGGAGCTAAATTGTTTTCAAATGTTAATCTTTGACTTGTTGGTACTTTTATTTATTGTTCAACTATTTATGTTAAAATGTTGGGAAGGGTTTATAGAGCTCAAGAAAATAAGGGCAAACACCAATACATTAACACAAGATATAATATAATGAAGACAAAAATACAAATACAATAACACAAGATACAAAATAATGAAGACAATAAAACATATAGAAAAGAAGTGAGGCATAACGCATTACAAAAATTAAAAGATACAAATAATTCAATCATTAGATGGCTCGTAGAATTTAGCTTAATACTATTCATTGACTATAAATGCCCGCAATTTTAGTACTGATGAAATTAAAATGTACAGAGTTTTAGAGCTTTCCGAGTTTAGTTCAATGAAACAATTTGGAAACTATAATACATCATTGCGGTATTTTCCTGTAATCCCATTATAAATTGGACAGTCACATAAAATATGTTTAAGATTTTCATCGGTGTTCATGTTACATAGCGGGAACAACCGAACTTGTATGCAGTGTGTGCTACATTTTTCGGACTCTCAATAACAGTCGTGCTCTCGGACTTGTAATAACAGTTACAAAGGTTACTTGTATCCATCGAACACCGGCGTATGCGAATTGGCCTGTCAGATGCAAATGGCACACATACGACTTCGTTATAAGAAATTCCCCACTATATGTTCAGTGGCAAAATATGATCATATTGGACCCTCTACATAGGTATCCTAGAAGTTTTTATATTTATTCCGCAAACCTTGGAAAAAAAAGTTTGATTTTGCCCGCGAAAGAAACGTCTGTTATCGGGATATTTGTTCTCTTGCAAATGATAATTTTGTAGATGTAACTTTTTTGCCTGAACGAGGTGTAATATTCTTTAACGTAAGTCCGTAGTATTGACTTTACTTCGTCCGTTGCATGGTAAAGAGATTCTACAGAGTAGTATGGTCGGAAATACGTGTTCACAAGTGCGCTGGTTTCTGCAATCAATTTGCGAAAACGCAGCTCCAGAACTTCGTCAAATAGCGTTGACGTTCTCGGGCAAGGTTACTCAGCAAAGTTCCGGAAAGTTGTACCAAGTTGGAAATCGTATTACGGCGAAAACTAGTTCGAAGATGAAGCACGATAAGCTACTCTCTGATGTGATATTCCAGGGAGAGTATTTAGTGGCACTGTGGACGCAAATACTACACTTCAAAATGTCATTGAGTGGTATAGTAAGAGGAAAGATTCGGAGGTACTATGCATAAAAGATTATGAGAAACGGTGTTCTGTTGATATTTTGTAGGGCATATTTTAGTGCTTTTTTAAACTGCATAAATGTATGTATATTTTGTAGATTATTAGTGCATATAATAAATCCAGTCCCTACTAATTATTGCTGCGTCGTTTTTGGAGCTTTGTGATGTCGAGTTCATGGGGTGTCCCCCCCCCGGGGAGGTGTACTCCGGAAATTGAAAATTACCATCTCTCGAAAATTTCAGGGACATTTTAATATACTCATAATAATTTCGTTGCGTTTTACAATGCATTAGATCTTTTTATTTCTTGTAAATATTTGTAGAAATAAACACAATTGTCCATTACAATATTCTGCGTACGTCATATATCGTCTTTAGTTATTGTTGCAACTTTCTTAAGACTTTTTTGAATCCACGGAAACTTTCATGAACGGTGTCGCCCATAAATATGCTGTAAAAAGCCTCAACGCACCTGATTGATGTATATATAAGTTACTGTACATTACAATTTGATTTTTTATTTAACACAAAAAATAAACACTGCGTGTGACTTACTATGGGGAAAATGTGTTCCTTTTCACCTTTTCTTAAATTCTGGGATCTCTACTCCAACCCACAGAAGTTGAATTGTGAATACTGGCCAAAACGAGGGTTTTTAGCAAAAAATGGTAAGAAAATATTGACTCCCTCATAATAGAACCTATTTGCAAATGGAAAAGCTAGAGAGTTTGGCTATTATCTCTAATCGTGCTCTCGTGAAGCAATCGAATTACATATCGCATGGAGAACATGGAGTTCGTTAACTCGAATAAGTATAATACCCACCGAACTCTAGAAAACGTGCACAGATAGTACAATTACATGTATCTCCAGAACCTAATATAGATGGGGTCATTGACCCAGAAGCTGAGGTACAATACTTGTATAATGCCGGCCCGGTGGCCGAGATCGCTAAGGCAGTAGTGTCGTAGTGAACTCGGACCGAAATCCCGCCTCGGGCATGGTTGAATTTGTGTTCGTCCTTTCACCCCGTCCCATCACCATTTCGTTTAATCTTCATAGTTACCATAACGCTATCTCCAATAGTGATCGCTAATGACCTAGATGTTGACGCGACCTTAAGTAACAAAAAAACAAGAACAAACATAAAAACCAACTTGTATAATACTGTTCTTTTTCTTCGGTCCGACAGCCGGAGCCTTTACGACCAGATGGGATGCGTATTCAACCAAACATTAGACCACAACACATTTGCGAGCTCATCTGATCAGGGGTCAGCAGAACGCTAATTTAAACATTCCTTATTTTGAGATACAGGGATAATCATCCACAAAAATAACAATAAATAATATTTTTATTGCGTGCCGAAAGGATTTAAAATGGACTAATTTTTTTATACTTCAGGTTAGAAAACCAGAATAAGAATGTTCTAAAACTTAAATTCCATATATATATATATATATATATATATATATATATATATATATATATATATATATAAGGATAAGTTACAAATATATAAGTAATAATAAAGACTTTGAGGACCAATATTCACTGAATATTAACAAAATTAAGAAAATGGCGGAATTAAATACATAATTATGTGAAGTGCTAGATATTACGGTAGCAAGCCGATTAAATCAAATATTCTGCATGACAATCGCATATCTCATTATTAATTTCACATTAATTCTGGGATTCCCGGAATTTAGTATTTTCTAAGACGGCTAGTTCGTTTTGAAGAAATTTATTGATTGGCTGGTACAAAGTACCAAAATGTTATCTGAAATAAACAATCGAAATTCGAATACAATTTTAAATTCAAAATATCGATGTAATTAACTAAGCAATTAAAACAGTTGCGGTCTATAAAAATATTACTTACATAATTTTAAGCGGGCTTCCAGCTATAAGAATCCCGTTCACAAACTGGCTTTGATTTTTTTGACAACAAAATACATCATTGAAAACTTCAATATTATTGCTTGAATGTATTCTTGACTGACTTCACTACTTCAATACTTGGTAATAATGAAAGATCTTCGACACACACACATATTTACAAGAAGACAGAAAACTGCTCTCGATCAGCAGCGGCACACTGACTTCAGCGAGACACTATAAGGGACTTCCATCCAGAATGGCCACCTTTACACAAAGAACAAAGTTTTTCCTTTTTGAAACAAAAACCTACAATCAAATGACTGAACAAGTTTCCAAATAAATTGCATTGAGTATCGAATAATGATGAACTAGTGTACTTTCAATAACAAGCGAAAATCATAAACCTACGTCGCAGTGTGTGAGACGAAGACAGAATATGGGTATTCCCCTGAGATTCCCTCCGTCGCCGCGCAGTGCTAGACAGCGCCCCTAGCTGGTTGCCCAACCAAAAGGCCATATGCAACCCGTGTTAAATCGAAGGAGTAAATACTGTACACCCATTAATTCAGCCAAGAGCGTGGTGCAATTCCTTGCAAGGCACCAGACACCGGACAGAGCGCCTGTTGGACGGTCTGTGGCTTCAAAATGATTTCTTATACATCGATATTGTTGCAATATCTTGAATATTGAATGTCATTAAAAGGAAAATTTAAATTCCTAAGATATTTAGTTTAGTTAATGCCTTATTTTACGTGGCGAGACTCGCGTCATTAAGTCCGCTCTTCCTTCTGACCACGCAAATTTCACTACGCTCCTTTTACCATCTAGCGGAGAAAGGAGGTATTGTTGGGCGACGAAACAGGCGACTTGAATTTAGGTCAGAGGCTTCTTTTAAGCTTGAGGATCTTTTACATGCAGTAAATCTACTACATGTGACAGCCGGCTTTACTTCCCCTCCGAAGGAAAGCGTACGAAGGATTTTTTCGCCCTTAAAAATCCACAGCTTCGATCGGGTTTGAACCCGCCAACATCGGTACAACAGTCCTGTACGCTAACCGCCATACCACCGAATCCGCCAAATTATGAGATCCTTTCCATTTTCTGGGGGTTGTGCAATTTCAGCACGAGCCGTCCCTGTTGAGGTCTCGCCCGAAGGGAAATACCCGCATTGCAGCCTGCCGTCCGTTGGCGAGTGCCGACGGGCGTTGCGTTGTGTCGCTACCTGCCGGCCTTGCGCTGCCTCCCGTCTCCCCTGGGTCCGCGTCACCGCACTCTTCCTCGAAGCCACGCCCTCGTCTCTGCGTCTGCGTTTCGGGGAAGGCGGCTCTGAGAGCGGCTGAGCGCTCGGGTTAAGGATGGCAAAAAAACATCCATGTTTTTAAAACATCCATATTTTGCTTTCGATGTTTTCTTCAAATCAATATTTTGAGGCAAAAACGTCGTATTTTTTAAATTTTTTTAAAGGTTGGTTAGTGATTCCGGTCAGGTCAACAGCTTAGGTCATTAGTCCCGTAAGTGTGGTGCATGTTTTTTTCTCGGGAGATGGCGGTGATCTTCCCCCGCTGGATGGCGAGATCTGGCGCCGACATACCGTCGGCTAGTGGGGTTTCTCCCTAACCAGGACTCTCCCACCAGCGGGGCACCGCCCCAGCCGGGACAAGCTCTAAGTTTCCGACAGGTCTCACGGAATATGTGGTAGTGTAGTGCATGTTAGTGTAAGTGTGTGTGTGTAAGGGGAGAGGATACGGCAAGGAAGAGGAAGGACAGATCGCGCGCGGTCCATGGCCCATTTCGTAGGGTACTGCTCCAGCATTCGCCTGGTGTTGATCGGAGAAACCACCGAAAACTCCCGATCAGAGCAGCCGGCCGCTAGAATTCTTTCCCGACAGTCACTGAATTCGACTAGCTGGAAAGCTAGTGTCGAAAATCCTGTATCCGTCAGGACTCGAACCTAGTACCTCCCGGTCAGAGGCGCTGCAGTGACATCGCTTGATGCACTGAGTTACCTCTCTCGGTTTAAATAAAGTTGTTTAAGAACGTTGGAGAGTAGCAGCAATCCACAGCATTAACGTTGTTTTGCGTCATCCTCTTCATCACGCTGCACATTTCGTCTGTGCAATCTGAGGAACTATGGGAGCTGCTCGTGTTATGAATGTATATCACCAGGCGTATCATTGCGAGAATGGACAATGAAATGCGAAATCGATAGCAAAACACGGTGTTCTTTATTGCTAATTAATTTTTTACATTCTATAATAATTTTTACATACCACTAGCATGCTGGTAACCGAACAATAAAATATATCCCTTTTACGTACTGTAATTGAAAATGTAATGGGAAATATAACGGGAAAATGTAAATGGGTATATAAAAATGTACTGTAATGGGAAATAGCATATTTATTGGTCTATAATTAGAACATCGAAGTTTTCATGGACATAGCAAATCCTTTCGATCTCCCATCGACGGCATCGAACCCATCGACACATCGATGTATCGATATTTTGGTCAAATTTCCCATCACTACTCAGGACTGCACTCTCCAGTGCAGACTGCACTCTGCAGACTCCCTACACTACTCCAGTGCAGCCTCAGCAAGCAAAATGCCTCAATGCTGCTACCTTCCTCTGAGCGAAAGCCTACATGCCGTGGCCCTCCTCAAGGCGAAATATCTTCTTGCTGCCTCCTTCCTGAGAGCGAAATGCCTTCATGCTGCCACCTCCCAGAGGTCCAATTGCCTTATACTAACACTTTTCTCAGAGCGAAATGGCATTTCGCCCTGAAGAAGGTCGCAAGACACGGCGTCACCAGGGCAGCGAATCAGATAAATCCAGAAAAGTTAGATTCCCCCTCCCAGCGCAAGTAACGGCGGGATAATTACGCAAGAGCGGTCGCAGCTCGTTTTGTAAGTTGGCACCGCCGGGGAAGCCGCGGGCGCTTCCTTGGCGGGGCGGGCGGCGCAGAGGGGCCAACCGCGCCGATAACCCGGGGCTTCCCCTCGCCAACGGTGCCGGCGGTGGGAAGCGGCCAAGGCCTCGGGCGGAAGCGGTCTGCGGGACGCAGCTGCGCTGGGAAGCGCCATCAGATAGATATACTCTGCGAAAGAGAGAGAGAGAGAGAGAGAGAGAGAGAGAGAGAGAGAGAGAGAGAGAGAGATTACGAGTGAGTAGGAAAGAGTGTGAGACAGTATGAGAGAGTGGAAGAGTGTGAGAGAGTGTGTTGGTGTATGTGTGTGTGTTGGTGTATGTGTTAACATGTGTTTTGAAGTGTATGTGTGTGAAAGAGAGAGAGAGAGAAAGAGAGAGAAATAAATAAATAAAAAGACATAATGGGTGAGTATGAGGGAGTATGGGAGAGTATGTGAGAGTGTGAATGAGTGTGAGAGACTGGGAGAGAGTGTGTGTTAGTGTATGTGTGTGTTAGTTTACGTGTGTGTTAGAGTGTGTGTGTGAGAGAGAGAGAAAGAAAGAACGAAAAAGATAGTATGGGTGAGTATGAGGGAGTATGAGAGAGTGTGAGAGAGAGTGAATGAGTGTGAGAGAGTGTGTGTAGGTTTATGTGTGTTAGTGTGTGTGAAAGAGAGAGAGAGAGAGAGAGAGAGTAAGGGAGAGGGAGTGTGTGTGAAAGAAGGAGAGTGGATAAAAAAATAACCAAGAAGAAAGAAGCAATTGAATGAACATTACTTAGTATTGATAAAAAAAAAGTTCAATTTAAGTATGCCAAAGTGCTACACAATAACTGTGAAATTAGATTTAAGCTAAAATGAAGCTAGTGTTGGTTAGTTATCTAGAAAAGCCACGTCTAGCTACTTAAGCCTGAGGCAGCTCAATGTAGCCGAATCATGAAAATAAATTTCCGCTTCCACACGGGTATTGTGAAGGGAAAATTGAAGAAAAAGATGAGAAGGCAATGACCGTTAGTTACAATTGGTTGTTCGCCAAGACAAGGCAACTCCTTTCGAAATAATTCATAACACATTGTTTTTCATCACATACTACTAACAAAAAAGTAAATAATACTTAAAAAATCATAATTTGTTCTGAAACAAGAGCAAGAGTACTTTTTATTAGATCTGGAAGATGTATTAATAACTGTTATCTGTATTTGCTGTAAACCAATATTACATTGTATTAATCACTAGGGATAGGATTTTAAAGTTCGGTACCTCTCCAAAAATATAGCCAAAAAGAAGTCGTAAAGATAGTTTAATACGTGTATTTGGGGGGATGAAATGAAGCGAAATAAACACAATTTATTGCACCTTTTTGCACCAACCACTTCTAGTTGGGGTGAGTTCTGCCATCTATCAAATCTCCCACCACCTGCCATCTTCTACTGTCAATCAAATGTTACCACTATTATTTCCGTCATTTACTCGTGTTAAATAAAATCTATTCTGTTTTCTTAGATTTAATACCACAAGCTGTTCGTGCTACTCCACCATGTTTATTTTGGTGGCAGCGAAAACCTCGGTGTTCATAAGTTGCGGCGAGGAAGTCCATGTGGTTAACCGGCGTCTATTTGCAGTGAATGGAATAGTACTGGAGGAGGAAGACGCGGTCTATTCGCAAACACTCGCGGCTTCTCGGAACAGAAAGTCGGTTCCCGTCCCTCTAAACGTTGGCATCGTCCAAACAAATGAGAATGACAGGAAATGATAAAACAGTTTTGCACAAGAAAACGTTTCCACGTGGAATGATAAGACGAAAGATGATAATAATAATAATAATAATAATAATAATAATAGTAATAATAATAATAATAACAATAATAATCATAAATCTTGTTGAACCCGTTGATAAACAGTGGAATATGGAAAGAGTCAACATTATCCCGATAATTGTTTCAAGCACCGGAGTCATCCTTAGGAGTCTGATTGGGGGCCTTAAGCAACTGGATTTGAATGAAGACCTGTACAAACCCATGCAGAAGGCAGTTGTTATTTCAACAAGGATAGAATCTATTATAAATTGGAAAGATTCATGGGAAAGAATCTATTATAAATTCTTTAAAAAAAAATAGATGTGTTGTGCTTTGATTTTGTATATCTGTACAATTCATTCAAATGTGCCAATAAAGTGAGAAATAATAATAATAATAATAATAATAATAATAATAATAATAATAATAATAATAATAATAAACATCCAACGCGACCCAGGCGAATCTTAAAAACCTTATTGTTATTATTATTATTATTATTATCATCAATGTAATTAATATTTATATTGTATTAAAAGATAAATTCCTGGAAACCACTAATATATTCTGAATAATTGGAAGACTTATTGCAATAATTCACATTGCAGTGAAACCAGGATTTATGCTATTTTAATTTTTACATATAATAGAACGTTTCGTAAAACTTATCATTTTACCTCTTCAGGTTCAATGTAGTTAATGGTTATAAGTAAAATTTTTGCAATATTTTAATGGTTAGCAATATTTGAAAACCATAACTTTGTCACCCGAGTGATAGAAAACTTGATTGCATTGGCAAAAGAATTATAAATTTGATTTCATAGTATTTTATCAAGTAAATAGCAAACTCCATCCTCGGCTCTACTCCTTCTACAATGAGCAAGAAGACTGCTCAACAAAACGTGCACTTAGGGAAGTTACGTTTACGTTCAGAAGCAAAAGAAGAAGCCATATTACCAATTGCTCAAGGGATCAAGAGATTTCGACGAAAAACCTAATCGATTAATTTCTAAGTCATTATGAAATAACAGACAAGAGTAATACTATGCGCTTAATAATTGAAAGAAGAGTAATTCAAAATAATACAATACTTAAGTGTTATTATCCTAGCAATAGTGACCATTTGTCACAGTAGTGATTCCTACACACACGCATTTGACGAATTACAATGTGAATTTAATTTGCTGCTTTATTAATAATAAAAGTAATATATATGTTCCATTAAAGTTTGAACGTTATTACTAGTGTGTGGGGGAAGATGAATTAAATGTATGTGTTATATTACTTACAATTTTCATTTGTATGACCTGAAAATGGGAAGAGGTATTTCTGGAAACGTTTCAATAAACACAATATAAATGACAATTATGAAATTATGCAATAGTACTTCTGCTGAGTGATTTATTTGGATGTTTTTCCCCATCGATTTTAGTTGTCTTAAAAAGTGCACTTATAATAAAATAATTCATTTCTTTACCTTACCCATACATTCCAATAGAATGAGCATTTGTAATCCTTCAATTTAGATGGAGCTTGTGTGTTACCAGAACTTTCTGCGCATTTCTAAAAATCGATGTACTGTTGTGGACTCTTGAGGTCACTTGCTCACAGCGAGTGTTCAACAATCCTGACGACCAGCTGTCGAGGTCGGTCGCGCTAGCAGGGACAATATAGAGCTATAGTAATACGCTCCCCATTTCTGTCACTTAACGTTCTGCGTTTTTCGTCGCTTATATTCGAGGAAAGGAGATTTATCGGCAACACAAATATCTTTAGCGCTTCTATTCATTTTCTGGGTCTTATAAAAAAGAAATCATCAAGAAACTGCTGCACAGTACCGAAACGTTTATGAATAAAATGACAAAAGAAACAATTGCTCCTCTAAGTGTAAGAATTTGGGGAAAAAAAATCAGCGTAGAGCAGATAAATTTACTTTCAGAGACAAGTGAAAGGCAGGGTGGAATTCACTCGAAAACAGGCGAACGTTGGCAAGACTGCGCTTTGTATAAAGCTGATAGCGGTCATCCAGCTTGGAAAGAAATTAAACGGAGGCTAAATATTCCTTCGCACATCAGTAGAGGGGATCACAGGCACAAAATAAACTTAAGACCGCAGAGAATGGACGTCGGGAAATTCTCTTTCACAAATCAAACGATAGGAGATTGGAATAGATTGCCTTCAAAAACCTTTGAACCCTTTTTTAAAAGCATTCAACAATTTAGGAAATTAATTTAGGGTATTTCTAAGTTTATGAGGCAGTTAACTAAGAATATTAAGTTATACAGTGAAGTGAGGTGTCGTGCAGTGTAGAGCAGAGAAATAATGAAGGAAATGTTTGTAGTGTTCTAGTGAAGTGACGTGAAGGATAGTGCAGTGCGGTCTTAATTGTATAAACAAACACTCAGTGCGGCTTTAGGTGATATACGTTTCTTTTCTTTTTCATGTAATTTAATGTTTTAAGAATCAGCAGTTTTTATATTATTATTATTGTTATTATATTTATCATTTTAGCATTATTACCATTATATTATTTGCATGACATTTATTATCTAATTTATGTAATTAATTGCCACCGGGTTACATCCAATTGTAGTTTAAATAAATTTATATTTTTTTATCTTTTAATTGAGAAGAAGACGGTGATAAGTTTTTTCTTCCTCCCTACGGAGTAGAGAAAAAATTATGTAATGCTGCGGGGAAAACGGCGAATTTTCGGCAGAAAAACTCTTATTACAGGGTCCTGGTAACGAAAAAATTGATAAATCCCGTTGCTAAATTTAGGGGGGAAAAATCCCCTAACACGTGGTGTAGCCAGAATCCATGATTTGTTCCTTGATACCGAAAAACTAATGACGGCAAAACGTCCCTCTGTCCGTCTGCGAAAAATGCTAGCGGCTAAACCGTCCGATTACTCCAAATTGATATTCTCCAATCCATCTGGCTGATGTCGCGGTCCATTGAATTTGAAACCGATATTTTAATTTTGGGAGGTACTTTACATAAAGCCCCTAGGACATTTTAGAAATTAAAAAAATCTCCATCGTTTTTTATTAAATTTTGGTGTTGGATAGTGTGAAGAACGTTTAAGAGAATGGAGTAGGTCCCATGTTCGTTGAAAACACGGATTTTTTGAAAATTGTAAAAGTTCAAAATTTTTTCGGTGTTTTCCTACAACAAAAATATTACAGATAAAGATTTTCCAGGAATGAAATCTGTTTCTTAAAGATACATTTTGAAATAAAGTTATGCGCAATTTTTCGAAAATTTGCGTACTTTTCTCGTAATTTTCCGTAAAAAAATGGCGGAGAAAGTATGTGCTGTTTTAGTACCACTAGTTTTCAACAAAATACAAAAGATACATTTGTTTCTCTAAATGAGGAGAACATGGTGTTTTTTCACTTAAAATGACTTCTGGCATGAAAACAAATCTTCGGTATCAATGTACAGTTGGATTGAAAAAGGACAGGTGCCGCTTTTTCAATAAAACATCAACGAAGTATCCCATCCAATCTCAGAAAACGACCGTCCTGTAAGTCTTCGGACCTTTCGGCAACCACTGATCTACGTCAACTGATTGGCGCAATACCCTTGCTCTATCCACACGCAACTTCCAACTTCCCCCAGGTGCAACAGCCTGTTCGCAAGAGAATGCAAATTTGCTATCTACCCAGTTCGCAATACCAAGGAAAGAACACAACTCCAAGGTAAATGTCTTGGTAATTTTACTCTGGTTTCTAGAATGTTTGGAAGAAATTATACAAACGTTGAAAGGGAAAAATGCATGATGGAGACTGATAAAATAGAAACATTTGAAAGAATCTCATTAAAATGCATTAAATAGATTACAAATATAATAATAAATTTTATTATAATGGAATTCTTGGAACCAGAAAATTCATATATTGCTCATTCAAACCTATAAATATCTAAAATAAATCAGTGATGCTACAAAGGGCACAGACTTTCTCGCACTAGTTTGTTTTCTAATCTCTCGAGTGTACTCTAGAGCTGTACTGCACTGCCTTTGCCTCTTCTCCGCTGCAACCTATGGGCGCCAAAACGATTTTTTTTTCACATTTTGTCAATTTTAAGGGCCTCTAATACGAGAAATAAAATATGTTTCTTTGAGAATATTCCAGATAAAAATCAGCGGCAGCAGCCACTCAAGTAGTTCCCCGTATTAAAAATGTTCTTGTGGTTCCTGCATTAAGAATATTCGTGAAGTGGATAGCAGTAGAAGCGTTTTTATTGATTGGTTGATTTTTTCGTGTTTCCGGGCGCGTCAACTGCTTGGGTCATTAGCCCCGTTAGTGTAGTGCATGTTTTTTTCTCGGGAGATGGCGGTGATCTCCCGCTGGATGGCGAGATCCGGCGCCGACCTACCGTCGACTAGTGGGGTTTCCCCGTAACCAGAACTCTCCCACCAGCGGGGCACCGCCCCAGCCGGGACAAGCTCTAAGCTCCCGATCGCTCTCCCGGAATATGTGGAAGTGTAGTGCATGTTAGTGTAAGTGTGTGTGTAAGGGGAGAGGATAGGACAAGGAAGAGGAAGGAGGAAAGCACGCGGTCCGTGGTCCGTTTCGTAGGGTACTGCTCAGACATTCACTTAGTGTTGATAGAAGAAACCACGGAAAACTACCGATCAGAGCAGCCGGCCGCTAGAATTCTCCTCCAGACAGCGACTGAATTCGACCTAGCTGGAAAGCTAGTGTCGAAAATCCTGCCGCCGTGGGGAATGGGAACTTAGGACTTCCCGGTCAGAGGCGCTGCAATGACATCAGGTGATGCCCTGAGCTACCGCTCCCGGTAGTAGAAGCGTTCGCCCACTGTGTTGTTTCTTCGACCGCTCCGCCCTCTGCCTCGACTGCCCTTTGCACCCTTGTCCCTACCAGCCCCCGCGACCTTGCCCCAACATTCGCCCGCCGCCCGCCCCCCATTCCACTCACCCTCCCTACAAGGCGGTCCCCTTAAACGCCACGCCCCTTCCTGGCCCTCACGCCCCCCATCGGGAGAGGTAGCTCAGGGCAACAACTGATGTCACTGCAGGGCGTCCGACTGGGAGGTCCTAGGTTCCCACTCCCCACGGCGGCAGGATTTTCGACACCAGCTTTTCAGCTAGGTCGAATTCAGTCGCTGTCTGGAGGAGAATTCTAGCGGCCGGCTGCCCTGATCGGTAGTTTTCCGTGGTTTCTCCGATCAACACCAAGCGAATGCTGGAGGAGTACCGTAACAAACGGGCCACGAACCGCGATCATTTCTTCCTCTTTTTCCTATCCTCTCCCCTTGCACACACACACACACACACACTAACATGCACTACATTACTACATATTCCGGGAGACCGGACGGGAGCTTAGAGCTTGTCCCGGCTGGAGCGGTGTGCCTCTGGTGGGAGATACCTGGTTGGGGAAACCCCGGTAACCGTCGGAAGGTCGGCGCCGGATGTCGCCATCCAGTGGGGGAACACCGCCATCTTCCGCTTCCGTCCCTTCACTAATCAATCAATCAACAGATCTCACTCCACTCCCATTTGCTCCGTCACCCACCTTTGGTCCACAACGCCACACACCCTCACACTCCAAAACCATCGTTTCTGATCAATGCTCAAACTACTATCGTTATCTAATGAAAAACGAAACAAAAATATTTCTGAAATCGAATCGACAAACTTTTTGTCAACCGAAACTGAATCCGAAAGATATTAACTGAACCATTGTGGTAATTATTTCAACCTATTATGTCGTTTTCGTGAAAATGTCCCTGAAAATGGAATGTCATGAAGTTCAAATACTCGATTCCATTGGAATACAAATCCGGGACCAAGTCATTCTATTTCTTTCATTTTTTATCCTTCATATCATTTGTACCGTAAATAGGGAGTTTTAGTTTCACGTTGGATGGTAGCGACGGTATCAACTAACAATTACGTGACGGACCTGAAAGTTATAACGTCTTACCTTAGGCCTAAAAAACGGATTTATTCCTTCATATATCACTACAGTGTCTTTAAGGTTATCTCAAAAACGGCAAAATATCCGCCGATAAACAGAAACGGTTGTCTAGTTTTGTCCACAACTCTGGCAAAAAATATCGGAAAATGTTCGAATAGTGACAAAAAACTCTCGAAACAAAATCATATCTTAGGTAATGTTTTATGCTGACAAGGAAATCTCCGTCTGCATAGTCATCTCTCAGGGTCACAAAAGTTAAATCTCAATGCATGATGAAGATTTGTTTAATCTTTACTTGTACCGAGGTTCTGTTGTCTCACCAGTCGTCTAGACTCATTGATGTATAATGCAACTTGTTTGTTCATCTGTTGAAGTGCTTCATTAGTTGCATAACAATGCACAAATAACTAATGCAATGTGGCAATACCGCAATGTGACAATAACACAATGTGACTATAACGCAATGTGGCAATAACGCAATGTGACTATAACGCAATGTGGCAATAACGCAATGCGGCAATAAAGCAATGTGGCCTATCTGAACGTTACGACCGTGCAACGTCGTTCGTCACGTGATCAACAGAGTCTAAGTCTGATTTTCCTAACATTGACTGGGCTCCTACCCACTGTGCCGTCCTCTGCACGCGCTCGCCAGGCCTGGCCTCGCCTCGCCTCGCTTCGCTTCGCTGCTCGCTCCGCCCGCGCCTCCGCCCCCGCCGCCCGCGCCTGCGCCCTCCTCCGCAGCGAACGCTCGCCTCGCCCCCTCCCCCCCCCCGCCCTCCGGCGCTCGCCAGCGCCGCCGCACGGCGCGCCACGAGCGCGCTCGGGCGCCGCTTAGCGAGCATTCGCCGCCGTTCGCCGCAGCGCCACCGCCGCGCTCTGCCCGCATCGCGTTCGGCGATCGTTACTCAGCCCTGCGCCGCACGACGCCGCGCCTGCTCGCCCGCCCGCTCGCTCGCTGCTCGGCGCCCACCGCCGCGGACCATCGTCCTCAGTGAAGGTACGATCGCCGGCTTGCTCTCGATCGTCGTCTCAAGGCATTGTCACTCACCATCGTCGTCATTGAACGTTTCTCACAGCCAATTTCTCTCGCCATTATCGTTACTGGAGGTACTATCGCCGGCTTGCTCCCGATCATCGTCTCTAGACTTCGTCACTCACCATCGTCGTCATTGAACGTTTCTCACAACTAATTTCTCTCGCCATTATCGTTACTGGAGGTACTATCGTCGGCTTGCTCTCGCTCATCGTCTCAAGGCATCGTCACTCACCATCGTCGACATTGGACGTTTTGCAGGCGTCGTCTTTCTCACTACCAAATTCTCTCGTCATTATCGTTACTGAAGGTTCCTTCGTCGCCTTGCTCTCCATCATCGTTTCTAGACATCGTCACCATCGTCATCGCTGAACGTTTTGCAGACGTCTCTTGTCTCGTTTTGCAGACGTTTCTCACTACCAATTTCTCTCGTCATTATCGTTACTGGAGGTACTATCGTCGGCTGTCTATCATCGTCTCTATACTTCGATTTAACTTACGTCCAGTGACGATAGCAGGAGGCGATGATCGAGAGCAAGCCGACGATAGTTCCTCACCAGTGATGATGATGGCGAGAGAAACTGGTAGTGAGAAAGACGACACCCGAAAGACATTCAATGAGATGATGATGCATCCAGAGACGATTTCTATACTTCCATTTAAACGTATCTGCACTTCAAGGTCGCGAGCTGGAAGTAGCGAGGAACCCCGTCATCCAATCGGGAGCTTAGTTTGGACTTAATTTTTGGGTATTGGAGCTTTCGATTGGATAACAGTGTCCCCCCTCTCCTTCCAGGTTGTGACCTTAAAGAAGTTCAGCTGTATTTAAATCGGAGTATACCCATCGTCGCTGGACGCACCATCCTCCGTCATTAAACATCTTTCGGGCTACGAGTTTCTCACTAACATTTTCCCTCGCCATCATCATTATTGGAGATACTATCGTCGACTTGCTCTCAATCATCATCTCTTGCCATCATTTGGCGCAGCATCGTTGTCATTGAACTGGGTGATGCCTTCCTCACTACCATCGCATACCAATTTTCTGGCGCCATCATGGTCATTCCCACGATAGTCGTCTCTTATGCTGCCGTCCACTTCGTCGTCGTTGAATGAATGAATGAATGAATGAATGAATGAATGAACTTCTATTGAGGGTCGTCATTCTCACCAGGATCATCTTTCTCTCTCTCCCGCTTGTCAGATCATGTTGAGGTGGCATCGCGCGTTCGGGGATGGTTACACAGCTGTGGTGCGCGTCGCACCTCTGCCGACGTCTTTGGACTATTGATACCATCGTCATAAACGGCGAACCACTATCGGACTTTGACCCACTGTCAAACTCGACATCGTCATCGTAAGAGTTATTGTCTTTCTCACTATTTTATTATTCACAAGCGACGTCAGTTGTTATCGTCTCTCTATCACCGTCTTTCTAGTTACCATCGTTATTTGAAAAAAATATTTTTCTTTTACATTTCTTTCCTCCCGTCGTCATTCTCCAAATCATTTACCACTTGCTTTCTTTGTTTTTCGAGGTACTTTTATCGTTTTCGACATCTAATCATCGTGCACACCATTATCAGTTCGACAAGATACATTGTTATTGTCATTTTGGCTGGATATTGTTAACGCAAATGAAATTTACAGTGATATTTTCGTCGAATTGCTGGACGCCATCTGTCGCGTGTTAACTGTTCGTGAGCGACCTTGTCCCGATGCGTGGAACAGTTGCCGAGTGACTCGGTCCGGACGTCTCTGCTCACCGTCCAGCAGAAAGGTAATTGCAATTATTATTTTCATTATTTGTCATTACTATGATTTGTTATTACTAGGAGGCGAATTTTAATGAAATTTTGTTTTTTCTTTTCACTTTAGAACAATGCCGTTTAGTATAGAAAAATTACTTTTATGTTATGACAAGAGAAAATGACCCATTTTTATAGGTCATTGTTTCGCATTTTGTACCGATTTCCTCTAATAAGTAATTTTTTTTACTATTTTTCGAAAATTTGTATGCATTTTTTCCTGATTTCATTGATTTTAATGTCATTTTTAATGGTGCTTGCTTCAAATAGTACTTACAAGATGCAACAAATGTTCTTCACAGAATTACTCATTGGCTATTCGATTTGTTCGCTTAGAAATTGTTTTGACAGCCGTTGTGAGTTTGTAGTTCTTGTGAGGTATATCATATGCCTGTTAGGCCGATTTCGACATAACTAAAGACAGAGATTTTCTGGTAAACAACAACTCAAACCAATAGATCGCAAGCTGAGTTCACTCGAACGAATGGAAAAAGCCTCAGTTACATCAGTAACGAATCTATCAGCTTGAGTTGTTCATCCGAACTGGTTTTCATAAGATTTTTTGTCATTTTTCTTTGGTTTTATGGCATTTTCAAAGCATTTAAGAGCATTTTATTGATCATTTTTAGCAGATATTAGTAATATAGGTAATTATAGTTATCGTCTTTCTTGATATAGTCTTTCTCGTTCTCGTCTTTCTCGTAACAATAATTAATATAATAATTTATTTTCATTATTATTATTATAACGATTTGTTATTGCTGTTATATTCATAATAGCAAATATTTTTATTGATATTATTATTATAATGTAACATTTTAACTTGTTTCCACATATGTATCTCTGTTATCGTGAACAATAGATACACTTTAAATTGTCATAATTAGCACTGGATTAACCATGAATGTTCAGAAACTTTCTCACGATTTTATATGTGTTTCTATGACAATTTTGTTGCTGGATGTTTAACCCCGTCTTTAGTTGCGGTTTAGCCAGGGATTCGTGTAGGAACAAAGGAATTTCATCGGTTGCTGCATGAATTGGTAGAACTGTCATAATTTCCAAGTCATTCTCTATTTCTTTTATTCCTTCTGTATCTTATTTGCCAGAGGTTGATATTTTAGAATTTGTTCATTCCGTTTCTTCTGGATGTTGTGAGCTAACGGGAGAGCGACATCAATCAGATGCACCTTCTGGTATTTTGTCATTCATTACAATGTCCGGTTTAATAGATGATACAGAGCTTTATATTATGATGGACCTGCTCCTATACATCTTGTGATTCTTTTGTGGTTCGGGAATGTAATTGTAACAAAATGTCCCGTTACTCATAAAAAGGTGATTATTGTGTGTGTTGTTGATAGGCCACTTTACAAACGTCAAATCGTTTTGTATATTATGAGGATGCTAGAGACCTGCTGCCACTGATAATACGATGTATATTTTCTGTCTGTTCTCCACAGAGCCGACTTTTGACATCAAGAACGTTGGTGTCTTTCAGGATAAATTTACGGTAATTTTTAGTTGGTACTTGTCCCGAATAGGTATCGTGTATCCCTCTGTTTCAGCAAACAGCTCTCCCAAGTACACCCATTTTATTGACGACTTACGGTCCATCAGTTCTCCCTCTATCTGGTATGGATAGCGTTTATGAAGTGGCCTATCTTTCTAGTTGCTGATTTTCATTTGATTGGCGTGTATTTGGTTTGTAGATTCGTTTTCCATCAGTAAAATACAATTGAGTGATTTTCCAGTCAATGTATGTTACAATCTGTTGTACCTTACTTCCATTAGCTTTTTCTTGAAAGTACTGGCGTAGTCTCTCCAGTTCATAATGGAGATTCAGAGCAGGCGACTGTTAGAATTCTCCACCAGACAGCCACTGAACCAGCTAGCTGAAAAGCTAATGTCGAAAACCCTGCCGCCATCGGGACTCGAACCAAGGACCTCCCGGTCAGAGGCGTTGCAGTTACATCAGTTGATGCAATGAGCCACTGCTCCCGGTCACAGTCGCTGGAGAGAACAGTAAGGCTGGCGTTGAGCTAATTCAGCCGGTGAAACGAATGGGGTGAAAGTCAGTGGCGTAGGCTCAATAGATGCGAGTGATGTGTCGCATCCGCAAGTTTTTCTTCTCTTTTAAAACTTTTGTTAAAAATATTTTTCTATTTCTGAAGTACATCTCTCTGTTCCGTTTGTACTTTTCGTTTTTCCCCATGCGTTTTCCGTTAGGTGTCTGTCACCTCCATGGATGTGGTAGGCCGAGAAGCACCCCTTCGATTAATTGATTGGTTGACTTTTTTCGTGTTTCCGCGCGCGTCAACAGCTTCGGTCGTTAGTCCCGTAAGCGTAGTGCATGCTTTTTTCTCTGGAGATGGCGGTGATCTTCCCCCGCTGGATGGCGAGATCCGACGTCGACCTACCGTCGGCTAGTGGGGTTTTCCCCGAACCAGGACTCTCCCACCAGCGGGGCACCGCCCCAGCCAGGACAAGCTCTAAGCTCCCGACCGGTCTCCCGGAATATGTGGTAGTGTAATGCATGTTAGTGTAAATGTGTATGTGTGTGTAAGGGGAGAGGATAGGACAAGGAAGAGGAAGAAAAGATCGCGCGCGGTCAATTGCCCGTTTGGTAGGGTACTACTCCGGCATTCGCCTGGTGTTGATCGGAGAAACCACGGAAAACTACCGGTCAGCCGGTGAAACGAATGGGGTGAAAGTAGAATGGGAAGCAATAATTGCGTGCTGATCCTGGCCTGTTCTACACAGCGTCGCTTCGGAATTCGTCGTGACGGAGGCGCCGATGGGACAGTTGACGTACGAGCTTGATCCCGGCAGTTGCCACCAACTCGTTCAGCTCTGCGAGGACATATCTAGCACAGGGCTGTCGCACCTGTGCCCCTATATCTAGCACAGAGCTGTCGCACCTGTGCCCATGTAGACTAATTGTAATAATTTTGTTAAGTATGTATACGAAAATGCAAGACAAGCCTCAACTGCGTTGAGCTGTCCGCCACTTCATGCTGAGCCAGACATATTTGATGCAATTGTTTCCTCCAACCTTCAGTGCTACCAACCTGCTAGTGGAAGTTATTTGTGAACTGATCCCGGACGTTGTTAGTTACAGTGGAACCGAGGATTTGCCACCTGGTTCATTGGTCACCACAAGCTCCAGACGATCTTGGGATACGCTTGAACCGTCGGTGGTGTTAAATTCAAAACTCTAGTTGCATAGGCTAGAGTAAGTTAGCCCCGTAAGTGTAGTGTATATTTTTATCTCTGGAGGTGGGAGTAATCTTTCCACCTCTGGATGGGCAGATCCGGTGCTGAGCATCACCTCGGGTAGCCAGCTTTTCCCCATACAGGAATCTCCCACCAGCGGGAATTCCGATTGGCCTCCTGGTATGTGAGGTAGTGCATTGCGTACAAGGGTAAGTTTGTAAGTAACAGATGAGAATAGGGCAAGGAAGAGGAAGGAAAGATCGCGCGCGGTCCATGGTTCATTTGTTAGGGTACTGCTCCGACATTCACTTGGTGTTGATCGAAGAAACCACGGAAAACTTCCGATCAGAGCAGCCGGCAGCCAGAATTCTTCTCCAGACAGCGACTGAATTCGACCTAGCTCTCTGGCTAGTGTCGCAAATCCTGTCACTGACGGGACTCAAACCCTAGGACCTCCCGGTCAGAGGCACTGCAGTGACATCCATTGATGCTCTGAGCTACCTTAGCCAGTCACTGTTTTTAAAGTATTTGCGAAAAAACGGAGGATTGCACGTTTAAAATTAGCTCTAAGGAATGGGGGAGAAGGATAGGGATAGTTTTAGGTTATATTGCCCGGTCAGCACTGTTTCTCACAAAGGTGTGCTCATAGGAACCATAAATTCGAATTAATACATAAACAGGACGTCAGCAACAATGGCTGACAGAAGAGAAGCAAAGATTAGAATCGTAAATAATAAGGATATAAGAGAATGGCAACATAATTGATATTGTATTTTGTTTATGAAAATTGTTGTATTTATCGATTTATGTTTAGATAAACTGTGTATGTTTTGCAAGAATATGGATAATTTTGTTAATAGTATTATTATTATTATTATTATTATTATTATTATTATTATTATTATTATTATTATTCCTGGGTAATCAAAAATAATTCCCAATTCCACGTGAGGAGAATTAACTTACAGAAATTTGTCATCAAGGATTATCTGTATCAGATCCACCACTAAATTTTATCATGGCAGCTTTCGTACACCCTTCGGGCTATTGTAGGGTGAAAGATCAAATGGAATTTTAGGCATAATAACAAATATAAAAGCTTCCAGGCACAACGAAGCCATTACAGAATACCTTATTTTTTTAAATATATAGATTATGATTATTATTATTATTATTATTATTATTATTATTATTAATTAAGTTAGTATTAAGTTAGTAGTTATGTAAGTTAATATTATTATTAACTTACAGAAATTTGTCATCAAGGATTATCTGTATCAGATCCACCACTAAATTTTATCATGGCAGCTTTCGTACACCCTTCGGGCTATTGTAGGGTGAAAGATCAAATGGAATTTTAGGCATAATAACAAATATAAAAGCTTCCAGGCACATTACCATTTGGACTGTATAAATAAGTATAAACAACCTGTAACAACTATTGTACTACAACTTCCGGGTCAATGACCCCCATCTCGATCAGGTTTTTCGTCCAGTTTCCCTGATCCATTGAGCAAATGCTGAGATGGCCCCTTGTTTTGCTTCTGGACATAAATGTAACTTCATTTTCTGTGCACGTCTTCTAGAATTCAGTGGGAAATACAATTATTCAAATTATCGTTTCCATGTTGTCGCGGCAGGAAGTAATAAGAGCCAAAATTTATTGCTTATTTATCTTTGGAAATAGATTTTATTACATGGGAGTTTTTTTTGTTGTTTTTTCTCCCTTTCAAAATTCAAAATTTATTGCTTATTTACCCTTGAAAATAGATTTTTTTACATGGGAGTTTTTTTGTTTTTTTTTCTCCCTTTCAAAATTCAAAATTTATTGCTTGTTTATCCTTGAAAATAGATTTTATTACATGGGAGTTTTTTTTCCTCCCTTTCAAAAATTCAAAATTTAAGTAGTATATGACTTAGTGTAGGGATCACAGAATTTTGAAAATGTGCACACAATTCACTTTTCCCCATAGCACGTCATACGCAGTTTTTAACTGTTTTTTGACGTAAAATAAATAAAAAAAATACCCCGTTTGAATATAATCATTTGTACAAACTTTTATTAAAATCGGATGAAAAATATAGATTTTCATACAGAAACAAATAAATAGTGTTCTTAATGTATTAGAAATAAAAATTAAAAATGTGACCTAGATAAGTCTTTCAGTGAAAACCACATCGAAATTGGTTCAGCCGTTTTAGAGATAAACCCGGACAGACAATTTGTAAAAGCAATTGAATGGATTTCTGCGTCAATTAAATATTAATCAATTGAGATTGAAAAGACAGTTTTTTTGAAACCACAGACATAAATTTCTATTTATTTATTTTATTTAAACAGATACAGACTAATTTTATTTATACAGATTATTAATAATAATAATAATAATAATAATAATAATAATAATAATAATAATAATAATAATAATAATGCCTTTATTTCTGGTGAGGCTCAGGTCTTAAGGCCTACTATTCCGCCTAACCACTTAAATATTTATATTTACAAGATTACAATTGATGCGGTGGGGCAGGAATAATGGTATCGATGCGAAAGTGCAGTGATCGTATTAACGGAAATCCGATGCACATAAGTAATGAAACATAAAGTACGAATGTATTTTCATTATCAATTTTCTGGACTCTAAAGCTAATATGATAAAAAGAGAGAACATGTTCCTTATTTGCAAGAATGATGTGGTTAATTTTACTTTAGCAAAATGTCAGAAATAATCCCCTACAACCGAATGCCTCAATTGTGCAAAAATTGAAAAAAATGCAAAAAACGAGGGTAGATGTAGCTTATTGTCGTACACTAGTGAAATGCTCAATGGGAAGAAAATAGAAAGATTAAAAGAAAAGTTTAAAGGCAGAAGGGAAGTAGAGGGAGTGAGAATAAATTACGAAACTGGGCCAAGTGAGGAGAGGAGAGTTGATAATATGAATATAAAGTTTTTCATATACATAAATGTAGATATTTCTAGTTGAACGCAGAAAGTGGCTGAAGTCTTGAAGACAACAATCTGTAACAGAAAAAGAAACAGAAAGCAAGCAGATGAAAAAGATAAATACAGCGTAGCAGGAAAAGATCATACAATACAAAGAGTGAAGTTGCTGGTATTATTACGCTCGATTAGACCGTAATTTCCCCTTCCAATTACAAATGTGTAGTCATGGCCGTTGATAACGTGGCTTTAACACGTTCCGTGTCCTAGCAACCCCTTTGCCATGACCTTTGCCCTAGCACGCACTCTCGGACAGCTGAATTTCCCATTTTGAGATAACGGAGAGTCTCATCTGAGGCCAAGGCCACCAAAAGAGAAGCAGTGGTGGCCTTGGATGACAGATAGATGGTATGTAGCTGTATTTTTTACTTTCTCGCAACGGGGAAGAGAGAAAGTTATGTAAAGCTGGACGGAAAAACGGTGAATTTTCGTCAGAAAAACGCTTATTACAGGGACGTGGTAACAAAAAAAGTGGATAAATCCAGTCGCTAAATTTAGAAACAAATTATCTAACAGTAGCTTTAGCCAGAATCCATGTTGTATGGGATCTTGATACCGAAAATACGAAAGATTTAATATAATAATAAACCTATCGTTCCGCTAATCGGCTAAACCATTCAGCCGATTTTCTCTAAAATTGATATTTCAGAATTGAACTCGCTGATGACGCGGCCCCTCGAATTTGAAACCGATATTTTAATTCTGGGGGGTACTTTACATGATGCCCCTGGGACATTTTCCAAATTTTCAAAAAATGTCTCCATTGTTTTTTAATAAATTCTGTTGTTGGATGGTGTGAAGGACGTTTAAGTGAATGGTACAGGTCTCATGCTCGTTGAAAACCCTGACTTTTGGAAAATTAGTTCAAAGTTTTTTCGGCGTCTTTCTGGAACTAAAATTTTACAGATAGATATTTTTCCCGGAATGAAATATGTTCTTTAAAGATAGATTTTGAAATAAGGTTATGTGCAATTTTTCGAAAAGTTGAGTACTTTTCTTGTAATTTTGCGTGAAAATATGTGCGAGAAAGTATGTGCTGTTTTATTACTACTAGTTTGCTTTTGAAGTTTGGACGCATTAAAATATTGGGGTTATGAAAAGCTCAATGGTTGGGTTGAATTGTACGAAATGTAGAAACTCTCTCAATTGCAACCAGTCTCTGTTTCTTCCTACTAAATGTCTAGGACTTAGAGTATAATGTTGACGATGTTCTAGATGTTGGTGTTACTGCTGCTCTTTGATGTTTCACTTGTTTACTGTACGTGACCACGTGCGCTGTGCATTCCTTAAAAAGTATCTGCACGTGTCTTATACATCACTTTTCCTGCTGAGGTCAGAGTAGAACTGATATCAGTGGTGAATGGACACTCTTTATGTAATTCTTCTATGAAAGAAAACTTGCAACTATTTGAACTCCTTCGTTTGATTGATTGATTTTTTCGTGTTTCCGGGCGCGTCAACTTCTTTGGTCACTAGTCCCGTTAGAGTAGTGCATGATTTTTTTTCTCGGGATGCGGCGGTGATCTTCCCCCGCTGGATGGCGAGATCTGGCGCCGACCTACCGTCAGCTAGTGGGTTTTCCCCCTAACCAAGACTCTCCCACCAGCGGGGCAACGCCCCAGTCGGGACAAGCTCTAAGCTCCTGACCAGTCTCCCGGAATATGTAGTAGTGTAGTGCATGTTAGTGTGTGTGTGTGTGTGTGTGTGTGTGTGTGTGTGTGTAAGGGGAGAGGATAGGACAAGGAAGAGGAAGGACAGATCGCGCGCGGTCCGCGGCCCGTTTGGTACTGCTCCGGCATTCGCCTGGTGTTGATCGGAGAAACCACGGAAAACTACCGATCAGAGCAGCCGGCCGCTAGAATCCTTCACCAGACAGCGACTGAATTCGACCTAGCTGAAAAGCTAGTGTTGAAAATCCCGCCGCCGTCAGGACTCGAACCTAAGACCTCCCGGTTAGAGACGCTGCAGTGACATCAGTTGATGCACTGAGCTACCGCTACCGGTGAACTCATTAGTGAAAAGTACATTTATTGATGAGGAACAAGAGACACTTTACATTAGAAGTAACTGGAAAATATCTTTGTCACACTCTATGGCGAAACTTTACTACTATTAAATAAAATATATTGACTCACGAAATAAGGATTAAGGTTAATCGGGTTATATTTGTTTAATTCGAGATAAATAGGTGTACTGACGTATCTTTTAAAAGCTCGAGACATAGAATCAAAATTCAGGACTGTCCCTAAAAGAACTTGGATGAATTGTCTTTTTATTAGTGGAGAAAATAGCTCATGTGATAGCTTACTTCTGATAATGCATATGATCTTGTCTGTCCGGGTGACGCCGCATCGAAGGTTGTGGTTTGTGGCCGAGTTTCGACCATCTTGTCGTGGTCTTTCTCAGGGCAGGTCTGGTCTCAGGGCAGACTATGGCAAGATGGTCGAAACGTCGGCAACACAGCCTTTGGCGCGGCGTTACCCGGATAGACAAGATCATTTGCGCTGGCCGCGGAAGCCAACTTTTCAACTTCCGAAAGTGTTGTAAAGCTCCACCTTCATTTTCTTTTCGCCAAGCCCAAAACTTCCTTTTGATATTTATTAATCTCGTCCCCTCTTTTAATACGGGGTGTTCAGTTTATTCGGTTCGGTTCGTGTTCGGATATATTCGTTCTCATGAATGAAGTTTAAAGCAAGCGGGTTATATCACTATATTATCACTATATTATTATACTGAGTGCATTACACTTTACGACAAAACTGCTTACGACAAAAAATCTCATAGAAAGAGGATCCTCGTCATTACTGTGTACTATTCTGGTATTAAGTAATAGCAACACATTTAATATGATTGGTATGTTGTACTGTTCTACTTTGTGTTATTTCAGAATTCGTGAAGCCAGTTTTTGTTAAAATATTTAATTTTGTTGCGGTGCTGTACGGGAGTATTTTATTTGTTGATTTTAAGCAGAACGCGTGCTACATTTCGGCAAACGTGTGGTTTTGTTCTGCAGTATTTTTACTACTGCTGGTCAATAGTACGAATAACTTTGTTTTGGTGATTACTTCAGTTAATCCTGACCCCAGTTGGCCAGGAATTGGATTATCATTGAATTTTATGTGATAGAATTCACGACAGTCAAAAAAAATCATTAGATAGCCAACGAAAAACGACCTATTTCACGAAAGAATGCATTCCATTTTACGAGTTCGCTCTGAGAGCGGCATTTTTATCGATATGAAGAGAGCTCGTACAAACATTTTCAGAATTCCGTGGAAAGCTGCCGCCAAACATTTCGCTTTAATGGGCTTGTCGCTTTAACCTTTGCGGCACAGCAGAGGGGAGTCGGGGCAGGAGAGGGGATAGATAGAGAGGGAGAGAGATGGAGGGAGATGGAGGGAGATGAAGGGAGGTGGAGGGAGTGAAAGGCGGAGAGATAGAGAGGGAGGGAGAGAGGTAGAGGGAGAGAGATGGGTAGAGAGAGAAAGAGAGAGAATGATAGGGCGAGAGAGATGGGGAGAGAGAGAAAGAGGGAGATAGAGATAGGAAGAGAGAGGTAGATAGAGGGAGAGAGAGAGGGAGGGAGGCTGGGAGTGAGGGTCAAGCAGGAAGTGGTGCGGGAGTGGGGAGATGGTTGGAGTTGAGGGAAAATGAAGGGACCATATCGATGGTGGTGGTGGTTGTTAGTGATTCGTCAACTACTCAGCGCGTTATCCCCGTAAGTATCGTGCATGATTTTTCATCGGGATGTGGCGATGATCCCCCGCTGGATGGCGAGATCGGGCCCCCATCTATCGTCGGTTAGCAAGGTTTTCCACAACCACGTATCTCCTACCAGCCGGCACAAGCTCTAAGCTCCCGACCGGTCTCCCGGAATATGTGGTAGTGTAGTGCATGTTAGTGTAAGTGTGTCTGTAAGGGGAGAGGATAGTACAAGGAAGGGGAAGGACAGATCGTGCGCGGTCCGTGGCCCGTTTGATAGGGTACTGCTCCGTCATTCGCCTGGTGTTGATCGGAGAAACCACTAAAAGCTCAGAGCAGCCGTCCGCTAGAATTCTCCAGACAGCGACTGAATTCGACCTAGCTGAAGAAATCCTGGCACTGTCGGGAGAGGCTGGTGGGACAGGGAGGTGCAACGCCGGGCGTGGTGTGAGGAGCGGAGGCGGGAGATGCGTTGCAAGTCTGGCCGGTGTGGGCGGGGAGGGGCGTGGTGGGGGGAGGGTGCCGTGGGCGAGGGATCGATGCGAAGGGCCTCCGTTGCACCCTCTGTGACGTCATACCCGACGCACCAGCGGACTCGCGTACGCCAGCACGCGACTGAAAGGGAAAGCGGAAACAGAAGCATCCTCCAATTCACTCACCCACCGATTATCGCGTCTCCTTTAGCACCATGTTACCAGTTTCAGCCACCTCATATCTGTGTTACCAATTTCGAATATAATCTCCTGGAGAGATGGCTCAGGGCACCATTTGATGTCATTGCAGGGCTTCTGACCAGGAGGTCCTAGAGTTCCACTCCCCACGGTGGCAGGATTTTCGACACTACCTTGTCAACTAGGTCGAATTCAATTGGGAGGAGAATTCTAGCGTCCGGCAGCTCGGATTGGTAATTTTCTGTGCTTTCTCCGATCATCACCAGGCGAATGATTAGTAGTTTACGCTCCTCAAATCATCATGTATTGTCAGTCGTTCACTCAGCAATTACCACGAACATATATTAACAAGAAAGAATCGTATATTTGTTGGAGGAAAGATACCATTTCTTGATCATATACGTATGACGTGCGCAGATATCGTTGTTGTCACGCCGTGCATGTCACAATTAGATATACATTTAGATTGAGACTCTGTTCGTGGAGGTGTAGCGCGGCAGTTTGTCACCACGAGCGGGGAGGACGAGTGGGGAAGAGTGCTTGGAAGTACGAAGCTGATTGTCGTCATGAAGAGTTCACCAAAAACTACCAGAAACTGTAATTGAAACAAATAAAATTCCAGGAGTAGATAGTTGTACATTCATTTCAGAATCTAGGTTGCTAATTTCCTATGCCAGCAAAAATTAAAATTAAACGATGCAGCATTTAATCATTTGAGAGGTATCTTGGGTTTGGTAGCCTCTGGAATGACTCATGGGCGGTGAACTAGCTTCCGGTGCTGTGGTCCCGGGTTCGGTTCTCGGTCGAGGCAAAAATAGAGTTGTAGCTTTCCTTTAAAATCGTCCCAGTTTCTGTAGCTATGTGACGAAGTACAGCTCATGCAGGCGGATCTTACTAGTTACGGTGAAGAAAATACATCATGTTCGCCTCATGTCGCTCTTACCCTCAAGCATGGGAATTTACCTAGGCTCAGGCATGGGGGACCGGTATGTGACAGGCGAAGTTGGACAGGGGAAGTTGGACCCAATAACGCCAAATATATATGTATATATATGTATATATGTATATATGTATATATTATATATGTATATATGTGTATATGTGTATATGTGTATATATGTATATATGTATATATGTATATATGTGTATATGTGTATATGTGTGTATATGTGTATATATGTATATATATGTATATATATATGTATATATATATATATGTATATATGTATATATATGTATATATATATGTATATATGTATATATGTATATATTGTTAAATATTAAAGAACTTTCTGATATTTATTTATTTTTTTATTTATTTATTTTACGTCAAAAAACAGTTAAAAACTGCGTATGACGTGCTATGGGGAAAAGTAAATTGTGTGCACATTTTCAAAATTCTGTGATCCCTACACTAAGTCATATACTACTTAAATTTTGAATTTTCGAAAGGGAGAAAAAAAAATCCCATGTAATAAAATCTATTTTCAAGGATAAACAAGCTATAAATTTTGAATTTTTGAAAGGGAGAAAAAAAACTCCCATGTAAAAAAATCTATTTTCAAGGGTAAATAAGCAATAAATTTTGAATTTTGAAAGGGAGAAAAAAACAACAAAAAAACTCCCATGTAATAAAATCTATTTTCAAAGATAAATAAGCTATAAATTTTGGCTCTTATTACTTCCTGCCGCGACAACATGGAAACGATAATTTGAATAATTGTAAGCTTCCCACTGAATTCTAGAAGACGTGCACAGAAAATGAAGTTACATTTATGTCCAGAAGTTAAAAAAACAAGGGGCCATCTCAGCATTTGCTCAATGGATCAGGGAACTGGACGAAAACCTGATCGGAGATGGGGGTCATTGTGAACCCGGAAGCCGTAGTACAATAGTTGTTACAGGTTGTTTATACTTATTTATACAGTCCAAATGGTAAATAATGCATTATGTATCATTGTTAAAATTAATGTTACTTTTCTTGTGATGCTCAGTATAGTCTCTAATTGTATAGAAACAGTTATGCAGCAGAAACGATTTCACTTGGGATTTAAACTTTTCTATTGAATTTAATCGTTTAATGTCATCTGGCAAAGTGCTGTAAAATAATGTACATGTATTGTATGTGAATTTTTTGTAATGAGCTGTTGATACTGTCACCTGATGAATATGATTTCTACGTCGAGCGTTATAGTAATAGACTTCGGCATTTTCTGAAAAAATATTCCCGCCCTTGAGCAAGTCATTTTTTACAAAAACCACTGATTCGTAAATAAAAAGACACGGTAATGGTAGAATTCCTAGGTTAATGAAGATAGACTTACAAGAATCACGTGGGTGGGATTTGGTTATTATTCGTACAATTCGTTTTTGTAATCTAAAAGTCTGGGAGCTATAAGATGTATTTCCCCAGAATATTATGCCATATCTCAGGCGGGAATGAACATTCGCGAAGTATACACAACGAGCAGTATGAATGCTGACTGAATTTGCAAGAATTCTGAACGCGTAGCATAATGAACTTAATTTT